>VSDK01020618.1:81220-146731 GCA_009767595.1 Symbiodinium kawagutii
AGTACAGTGATTGGAGTGGCTAATGATGAAGTATAGCGTTGGTTGTTGATGTAGTATACTGATGGTTAATGATAAAGTATGGTGATGGTTGATGATGGGTCAGTGATAGTTCTGTCATGGTAAAATGAAGGTCTAACTATGATTTGGTGGTGGGTGGGTGATGGTTCAATCATGGTGAACTGATGGTCTAGCTATGGTCTTGTGATGGGTCAGTGGTGGTTCCATCATGGTTAAATGAAGGTCTAACTATGGTTTTGTGATGGGTAAGGTTTTGTGTGGTTCAAGTATAGTGATTGGAGTGGCTCATGATGAAGTATAGCGTTGGTTGTTGATGTAGTATACTGATGGTTAATGATAAAGTATGGTGATGGTTGATGATGGGTCAGTGATAGTTCTGTCATGGTAAAATGAAGGTCTAACTATGATTTGGTGGTGGGTGGGTGATGGTTCAATCATGGTGAACTGATGGTCTAGCTATGGTCTTGTGATGGGTCAGTGGTGGTTCCATCATGGTTAAATGCAGGTCTACCTATGGTTTTGTGATGGGTCAGTGATGGTTCCATCATGGCTAAAAGAAGGTCTACCTATGGTTTTGTGATGGGTCTGCGATGGTTCCATCATGGTTAAATCCAGGTGTAACTATCGTTTTGTGATGGGTCAGTGATGGTTCCATCATTGTAAAATGAAGGTCTAACTATGATTTGGTGGTAGGTGAGTGATGGCTCAATCATGGTGAACTGATGGTCTAGCTATGGTCTCGTGATGGGTCAGTGATGGTTCCATAATGGTTAAACGCAGGTCTACCTATGGTTTTGTGATGGGTCAGTGATGGTTCCATCATGGTTAAAAGAAGGTCTACCTATGGTTTTGTGATGGGTCAGTGATGGTTCCATCATGGTTAAAAGAAGGTCTACCTATGGTTTTGTGATGGGTCAGTGATGGTTCTATCATGGTTACATGAAGGTCCAACTATGGTTTTGTTTTGGGTCTGTGATGGTTCCATCATGGTTAAATGAAGGTCTAACTGTGGTTTTGTGATGGGTCAGTGATGGTTCCATCATGGTGAACTGATGGTCTAACTATGGTCTTGTGATGGGTCAATGATGAGGTAAAGTGTTTTAGTGATGATGAAGTATAAGTGGTCAAGTATAGTGATTTGAGTGATGGTTCAAGATAGAGTATAGTGATGGTCAATGATAAAATACGGTGTCGGTTAATGATGGTCTGTGATCCTAGATTTATGATTTGGTATAGGGATGGTTCAATTATGGTCAAATGAAGGTCTAACTTTGGTTTTGTGAGGGTCAATGATGGAGTACATTGACCTAGTGATGATGAAGTGTAGTGTTTGAGTTTAGTGATTAAAGTGATGGGTCATGATAAAGTATCGTGATGGTTAAGGATGGCTAATGATCCTAGTTTAATGATTTAGTGACAGTTCAGCATTTGGTTGATGATGAAATCATATGAAGCAATGATGGTTTTGTGATGGGTAAGTGATGGTTCAATCATGGTTAAATGAAGGTCTAACTATGGTTTAGCAATGGTTTTGTCGAGGTTTGTGAGGGTTTAATGATGGCTGAATCATGGTTCAATGATGGCTGAATCATGGTTCAATGAATTCAGTTCAATGACTGTTTACTGATTTAGGCGACCACAAGTTGGCTGATGATTGCTGAAGGATAGATCAATGGCGCTGGATCCGGTGAATTATGGTTAATTATGGTTGGCACTAGTGACAGCTGGTGGTGTTTTTTTGATCATGCTACTTGCTGCTTCCTGGTTTGGTGGTTGGTCACAAGCCTGTCTTGAAAAATATGCGCAAGTCAGCGAAGCAACTCTTGGTTAATATCGAGAAAATGGTTCAAAATCACAAACCAGTATCAGTTTTGGTTGTGGGCCTTCTTAATACTGGTCGTTGCTCAATGTTTCCAGTCTATTGTTCATCATGCTTAATGGTTGAGTCTTTGTTGATAAATGGTTTTCCACAAAAATTGGATGACCAATGAATGGTTAATAGTGGCTGATGATTGCAAAATGATGACGATGATGCTTCATGATGGTTGGTGAACCATTATGTTTAATTAGTGAAGCAAGCTTTAATCGCAGCTCATGATGGTTGATAATGGTCAAAACGAGACAAATGCTTAAATGATGAGAATCCTTGATGGCAAGCAGTGGTCACTAATAGGGTTGAACATTGCTGAATAGTGCTTAATGAAGGTTAATTATGACTCAGAGTGATTGATGATGGAAAACAAGAATGAACAATACTCACAGGATATGGATGTTGGTCAAGCCAACCTGTACCCGTGGTGAGTATGTTTTTGGCAATGCATATTCTTTTGAAACGACCAAAAAGAATTCAAAACAAGTATACATGTATCTCTAGATGTTTCTGACAGAAACAGGTCGATTGCATTCTTCAATTGGCAAATAACAATACCGGTATTGTTAGCAGTTTGAAAACCGGTTGAAATCAAATAACTGGAACCTCGTGTCCAGGACTGATGTTTCCCCTTCCCCCAAAACAAACCAAGGTCCAGCTAGACACGAAAAGGAACCCTTTCACTGCACATTTGGAAAGTATAAGAACGACTTACGATGATAGGATCAAAGGACATCTCCCGCTGATACCAGTTTGGAAGGAAACCCTGCTGGAAAAGGCTGAAACCCGTGCATTTCAGTCCTTCATGCTCGTCACCTGCTTCGTGTCTTGGTCCCACACGTGGGAGGTCATTGTAATGTATATTTCAAGAAGTTCTGCGGCAGCGGGCCTGCACATCTCAAATGGGATGTGGTAATCCCAGCTGTGGAGATCAAAATAGGCAAGTTGATTCTTGCCGCCCTTGAGACATGTCAACACTGTCATCTTCTTCATTTTTTCGGTTTTCTTCAGCCATGCTCATGATCCACAGGCTGGCATCGCTCGGCGTTGCGCTAACCAAGAGCAGCTTGCAAGGTGGATCCTCGATGTCCACCCTGACCAGGCCCAGCGGAAACTGCTGTGGCTGACGCACTCTGAAACCTGCAACCTTGCTATCGCTGCTGGGTCCCACCTGAAACTCGGATCTCCCAGAGAGATGGATCGATCCTGGCGGAGATCTGCGATCCTACCCTGGATTGATGGCCGCTCAACAGCTGATTAATGTCAATAAAATACCGATAAAATACCAGTTGTTGAATATATGATGGTTATTCAACAATAATGTGCCCATATATTCAAATATTCATTATCAACAATATCGAACTAATAGTGTGGTAATATGAATGATTATTAACAGCTCACGAACAACTAGTATGGTAATGTCAATCAAAAATAATATGGAACACAAAGTGGTTGGGAACACTGGTCCTGGATTCCATAGCTAACAACAGCTCATGGTGATGAATGACAATAATCGTTGGAACAGGTTAATGATGGCCTGTTTAGCAATGGCTAGTGCCTGTTTACGATGATTCATGATTGCAAACGGTGGTAGAAATGATGGTGGTTAATGACGGTTTGTTCATAATGGACTGTAGTTGCTGATTGATGGCTGATGGTGGTTGATGATGGTCACCATATGGTTTGTCAGAATTGGTTAATAGTTGGTTGATGATTGGTAGTGATTCTTAAGACTGCTTTGCAAATAGTGGGCACACCACAGCTAGTTGATGATGCTTGATGATGGTAGTGGCAACTGCGGCTGGTTCCTTACAAAATTTTGATTAGTCGATTGATGAAGGTTAATGGCACTTATTAACAGTCTGTTCATACTGGTGCATTGCAACCTGATGATAATTCATTATGATTTTAGTTGTTGGTTAACAGCTGGTCGAAGATGGTGAAAGATTACTGCCAGTTATGGTTAATAGTTTGATGACAATGGTGAAATACTTTTCAATGATGGGTAACAATGGTTGATGAGAAATAACGCCTAACAATGTTCAGTGATGGTTTGGTTAATACATTGTAATGCCAAATAGTTAGTCACTGGTGGTTAACCATGGTTAGTTGATGCTAATATCATATTGATTCGTACTTTACCACTGAACACAATCGCATGTTTCACATGGATGCATGTTGGAGGTTAAAATAATTTGTTGATAGTAGTTGATGCTGGTCAATAACACGTTAATGATGGTTGATGACTGGTTGATAGTGGCTGCGGATGCTTAGCAAAATAATACTTGTTTACCATTCACCTTCAATCATGGGAAAATATGATTACATGAACCAGTGAGGGGTAATAAACCAAACTGTTCATGGTTAATGATGGTCAACGGTGACAATGGTCAATGATGGGTTGCTAGAAGTCAATAAACGGCTACTGGCTTATGGTGATTCAGGACTTTCAATAATGATGCAGAATGATTGATTGATAGTGTTTCATATTGGTTGATAAAGGTCTGTGATCATGGTTGGTCGTGCTTTGTAGGTTGTGGTACTGGCCAACAATGCCAAAATCTATAAACATCATAATGACTGAAAATCAAATGCTGGTGTATGAGCCACGCAAATCATGTTTGCTACTGTCAGTGATGATTGATGATGGGGGGTGTCATTTGCCATGCTGTGTACCGCTGACAGGGTCATAGATTCTTCAGCAAGATTCCATGGAACATAACTCGGAAATCCACTTAGACAGTAGCCAGTCGGGGTTGGCACTCAAGTCTTGGCTGCTAATGTTACGTAATGTTAGCTGTTGGGAATGGTTAATTAATGGCTAGGAACGGTAGCGGCTGATCATAAAGAGATGACGATCCCCATCAGTCCACGTTGCCACACCCGTGGTTCAAATTGGTAAATCAAGGGTATGTATGTCCCCCAGAAGGGTACCCGATAACTAAGTACGAACATGGTTCGCTACAGCAAACATGCTGGTTTGAGGTCTAGCGATGCCGTTGAGGATACAGGAAACAGGTGCGCAAATGAAACCATTGAAATTGGCCATCACTTAGTTGATTCAATTGATCATGAACCATTGTCAAGATTTGTCAATGCATCCACTTCCATGACGGGCACTGAGCCTCTGGCAGTGAAATATGGCACAAATGCTGGACATTACTGTGGGGCAAGGCCCATAACAAACATCTCGTCAGGCCTCAGCTCCACAAAGGCTGCTGCATCGAACATTTGAAAACTACCCCATGAGGCAATGGTCCATACAACATCATAAATTTGGTTGTTGATGACTTTCCGTCCTTTCTCGTGCTTAATCAACCAAATTCCACTGACGGCCAAAGAGTTGGGGCGCAGCTGACACAGCCTTCTCAACCGACAAGAATGCATCGCTTCTGGATGGCGTCCATTCTTGAAAACCTCGTGCAATCCCAGTGCGTGCCTTGGCCCTTGCGCGGGGGGGGGCTGTTCGTGTCTTTGCTGATCCCTTCGCCATCCTCAATTGACAGCAGAGCGTCGGGAGTACCTGCGACCTGCCGGCAGAAGTCGGTGAGGTGTCGAGTCATTCAGCGATACAGGGACCTCTCCCCAGTGGGTTTTCGCCTGGGTGACCCGCGCCGCCCACGAGGAAGCGCCGGCTCCCAGTGCCACGACTGTCACTGGTTGGGGGGCCGCGCCGCCCGGGCGTTGCCCGTCAGCGTTCCAGTTCCCCCACTCGTCATCACTTTCGGGTGTTTGAGCCATGGTGGCTCGCAATAATTACTTTCGGTTGGCTCACTGGAGAGCTCTATGGCTACACACTGGCCCATTGTGGAGAATCCTGGCTCCCTTTTCATGGCAGTCCATGAAAGCATGGCCTCACCTCGGTTGCTTGGACCAAGAGGTGGGCTGGTGCTGGTGTTGGCCAGGGGCCTTGGCCGCCTGGCTGCCTACTCTTGCCACTGCCCCTGCTCCTGTGTCATGTCCAAATCCGTCCTCCGTATGGGAGAAGTGGATGTCTACTTCGCGTGGCAAGTGCAGCACTTTGGAGATATGGTTGAGGTACTTTCGCGAATTGCAAACAGCAATATTGCCATCTTGCAAAGCGTGGAGCCAATGGCCATTGGCTCCGGACTTATTTTTTCGGATGTGGCTTCCCCTTACCTCCACAAAAATAAGAGCTACGGTAAGTCGAATAAGCACTAACCACTCATTATAAGTAAAGTAGCTATTTTAGGTGTTATAGTTTACAAAGCCGATTCCCCAGTGGCAAACTAACTGCTTATAATAGGTAAACCAGCTGGTATTGTAGTTTGTAATAAATCATGACGGATCCACCACTTTCCCCACTCCACACCCCCAACGTTCGCCGTTCGCGGCACCTTGGGAATGGCCTGGCGCGCGTGCATGCTCCAAGTGTGGTAGGTCGTATCTACATATTTGAAGGTATCTATCTGTCTATCTGTCTATCTGTCTATCTGTCTGTCTATCTATCTGTCTATCTGTCTTTCTATTCATCTGTCTATCTATCTTTCTGTCTGTCTGTCTGTCTATTTATCTGTCCTGTCTATCTATCTATCTATCTATTTACAGTATCTAACAAAGTTCAATTTCTATTGATCTACTCTTCTGATCTATCTTACATTCATGTATGTCTATTAATCTCTCGATTTCGTATGTCCATAGGAATCTGCTAACTGGCAAATGAGAAAACACATTTTGGACAACTACACATGTATCCATCTGTATGCATTTGTTGTTCCATGGATCCTGCTTCTTGTCACAACTGTTGGTTCTTGATGGGTCAGGGGGTGAATGCTGTAGAACAATAATAGAAAATCATCCAAATAATCACCATCAACAGCCAACATCAATTGGCATAAGCAATGATTTGTCAAACTGTGGCCAAGTTTGTAGATTGCATACTTATCAGCCACAGCCTTAAACCATCACAAACACAGAGTCATCATGGGCAAAACTTCCTATTATGATACCATCAATGAGAAAAACATCAGCCATCATGAGCCACACATTCACCAAAAAAATCCTTCATCAACCAACGCTGAAACCAGTCATGAGCCATCAGCAACTGACAATAACCTACCTGATTAACCATCTATTAACCATCTATCAACTACCAAACTAATTAACCATCTACAGTATTAACCATCTATTAACCATCCTATTGGTGATTATCTACTACCTGAGGTCGGTTCTCAGCAGCCGGCTGGTAGAACTCCAGCTTTTAGCACTTATACAATGACTGGTTGGTGGTTGAACCACCCCTAGGACAAATAGTAGTCAAGCAACCATTTGTGCATAGTTACAAGGGAATATAAGACATATTGAAAACCACCAACCAAATGATTCCAATAAGCATGATTCCAATGATCAAACATATATAATCCAAGCTGCTAAACCATGATTCAGAAACTATACGACAATAACCAAAATGCTAAATGTATAAATGATAAATCACCAAGCTTGATACCACATAAATGTTAATTAAACTCATTAAAGGACCAGCCATACCACAATCTTTCCCAAAAATGCTCAAATCCAAGCTGGTCCTTGCTGGGAACCACCATGTCACCATGGCTGGTGATTTCTCTAGCCATAGGGGACCCCCAAAAGGCTGGTTTATCATTGAACACCCATCTATCTAACCATCACTAACCATTCCCAACCAATCACCAGGAGTCATTCACAGTCATGGGAATCAATAACCATCACTAACCTTTCCCAACCAGGAGTCTAACCATGGATGAGTGAATTTCCATCACTAAGCATCACTAGGATTAGCTCATCTACCAGGACTCATTCACCCCTTCCTGGCCACGGCACGCTGGCGTGCCTCGTAGTATGCTGGGCCCGGGGTGCGATACACCTCCTGGTGACGCTGCCACGGGCAACGGGGCAGCGGCTGGCACAGCGGATCTTGCCGAGATAGGCGACTGCTAGGCTGACCCTCCACTGGAAGCCTGGTTAGAAGCAGTAAAAATGGTTAAGAATACGGAAAACCAAGGGATTTGCTAGGGTGAAGTATGGCTACTAATGGTTTTATAGACATAGTAGTAGTTAATACTGGTGAGTAATAAGGAGATAATCACAAACAATTAAGGGTTAAACAACTACTATTTGGTGGTTTCTCAAGCCATGGGGAACCCCCGAAAAATGGTTGATTCATGACTATAAACGGGTATAAGAATGATTAAGAATGGATGATTCGGGGGGTCCCCTATTTTGAGAAACACCCATTTGTAATATTGTCTCACGCCAAGATTACTCAGACTCATGATGGATGATGGAGGGTTTGATGAGAAATGATTTGGAGCGACTTGGATGAGCAGCTAGGGCTTGTAAGTGGGATGTACCCATGGTAATGACCCCTGTGAGGTGAGGGAGCTCGTCCCAAAAACCATTGTAAGTAACCACTTACCAACTGGGCACGCACACTATGTAGCACCATTGTGCATTTCCAGAATTATCAAACCATCAAGTTCACCATACCGTTGAGCACGTAACGTGCCCACGATCCTACTGTCAAGCATGACTAAGCATGATTCACTATAGATCCGAAACATAACCATCATTGACCACCATGTTGGTGGTTTCAAGCCCTATGAAAAATATTAGTCAACCAACAATTTCTTAATAATTACTAGAAAAAATATGCAAAATATCAATCAAACCACCAACCACTAGTTGTTTAAAGACTATAGTTGCTTACTAGTCCCTATTATTAACCATTACTAATCGTCATAACCCATGGATCAACCACCAACCAGTGGTTGTTAAGCCACTATAGGTGCTTATTAATTAATCCCTATTGTTAACCAACATTAATGGTTTTAACCCTTGTAAAACCTTATAAACCACCAACCACTGAACCACTGTTGAACAAACACTTCAGTCATGCCATGCTCCCAGCCTTGAGATCAGCTGTTCTCACCGTCGAGCTGCAAAACGCCAAAGGAATCGGAGGGGACGCATCCTGTGTTGCCACACCGTTGACACAGGGAAGGCATGGCTGATATACCCAAGCAAATACCTGATAAGTCCTGTATTATATATATATATGTATATATACACTGGTTGGTGGTTTCAACCCCTATGAAAAATACTCGTATATAAACTATGAACCAACCATTTGTCAATCATCACTAGGGATAGAAGTAAATGCTGGGAACGCCAACCAGTAGATGACATCCATTAGCCGTTGCACATGTGGTCCAACGACTCATTGTTGAGAGCTGTCCCGTTCACCCATGGCTCTGCGCTGTGCCGTGCCTCAAAGGCATTGGTCATGCCCTGAGTGCTGGCAGGTGGGTTCAGAGTCGTTACTACCATGAGCAAGCAAGGGCCCCTAAAAATGGTAGGTTGTACCTTCCAGAATATGGGTTATATAACCTGTAAAAATGATGGTGACCTGGGGGCTCATGGTAGTAGTAGTGCTTAATGATTAGTAATAGTGGTTGATTTTGGTAAAGACTGGTTGATGATACTAACTTGTGGTGAGTGACAATCAATAGTGGTTTATTTTGGTAAGGAATGGTTGATAATATCAACTAGTGGTTGATAAGGATTCATAGTGGCTAATATTGGTAAAGAATGGTTGATGATGATTATTGCTGGTTGATGCTGATTAATAGTGAGTGAAATTGTGAGCAAACACATAATCAAGTTTGATCTCCAATGAAATATCACAAAGAATTCCAAGAACAACAAGGAACCATTGACGATGGCTAATGATGGTTAGTTAGAAAAATTGTTCATGATGGTTTATGACCATCAGTACAGGTGATTCATACGGTGGTTTGTGATGTATAATGGTTGATCATGGCTTATGTTAGGTGATTACAAACACAAAAACCAACAAAACAACAAACAAAACAAGGACCAACAAGCACAACCATGGCAAAAAAACACGAGCGCAACAACCATCGCAACAAATCAACAAAGACCCCTAACGGCGCCGACAACAACAACACCAGTGGCGTCCAAAAACATGATTAACTTATCGTATAAAAATAAAACCACTCAGCTGGTTGACGGTCACAGCATAGTGGCTGTTTCTCAAAATAGGGGACCCCCCAAATCATCCCATATCTAACCAGTTGTAGTAATAGACCGACCATTCATTCAGTTTTGGGCTTCCCAATTTTGAGAACCCCGGATTCAACCACCCATCCCCTTGTTACCAATCTATGTCGTTCCCACAGTCCAACATAGAAAACAAAAATTCAATCGCGCGTCAGGCTTAGCTCAGCAAGATGAGGCCTGCGCCAATGTTGCGTGAAGCTGCTTCCACGTAGACCCCAGCCAGCTGGCTCTACGCTTGACAGGGATACTAAGTCAAGGCCGATCCCTTCCCTGAGCTGGCCATACGCCACATCACTGGGCGTGGGATTCACCACGCAGAGCCGCACAAAGATCGCAGTCACGGCTTCTTGACCAAATCCTTGTCATCATCTTCATCTTGGAAGGCGTCAAACTGCCCTTCCGAACAATACCAAACATGGGTACATGAACATTTTTATGGTCAGACTGTTTGAGCTTCACTTCAGAAACATAATCAAACAGGTACAGGGTCTGTGGACTGATTACCATGCTAAGCTACCACATGTTTGCATTAAAGCCGTACTGTCGCTACATCAATCATGTGTACATGTTTGGAATGCAGCCATATGATAGTCATATGATTCGCAGATATTCATGCAGTATAGCCACTAGCCGTACATTCATGTTATAGCAAGATCATTTGCACATGTTGTAACACTATGGCATACTATAATGACCATCCTCTACGCTTGATAGCCACATTCTTTGAGACTTGCGGAGCATCAGAGTGGCTCGTCGTTCTGGTGTGGCAATAGACGTCCAGGGCATGTCCGGGCAGGATTGTGTGCTGATGTCCAATCCGTGGATTCGATTTGCTGCCCCACTCTTGGATGTCCAAATCGTTCAACTTGCGGATGACCGCTGAATGAACAGCCGTAGAACCATGTTCGACCTGAAACACGAGAAAATTCTCCCACAGAGAGAGCATGTTCTCCAGTTCCCAGTCCTTCTGCCCTTGGGCAGCCACGAGCAATTCCACACCCTTGCTGAGTTATCTTACTTTCACAGTTGGGTAAATCTTAGGTGAGCAATGGCGAGCATGTACCTTGTCTGGTCCCGCACAAACAACACTGGGCGAGGATATGGGGGGTGAGTACTAATAGGTGACTGCGCAAAGTGTGCAAACCAAATAATCTGCTTAATTATTCGTAAGATGCTGGCTTTCAAGGGATGTACACGGTAGAGTCATGA
Source organism: Symbiodinium kawagutii (assembly GCA_009767595.1). NCBI lineage: Eukaryota > Dinophyceae > Suessiales > Symbiodiniaceae > Symbiodinium > Symbiodinium kawagutii. The sequence continues at coordinate 92,397 of VSDK01020618.1, forward strand.
GTTGCAAGGGTGTACTTCCTAACGGGATAGTTCGTCATGAATATTCATGACGCAACTCGTTCGTTTACTGTGAAACCCTTGACTTGCTTAAAAATTCACAATTAAAAACCAATACACTAATGATTTGTTGCTTCCAAAAAATGACGCACCGCTTAAACGCATACCACGGTTTTTATTGTAACATCAACAACAATCACATCAAATAAACAAATAAAATATCGAAATACTGTAGTATGTTTCGTTTCAAAACAAATACATAGCATTGTTTTTTTGCTCCCTTATCTATTCCACTGATTCCACTGGTCAACAATTGGTAGACAAAAAGTATAAATTTGCACCGATGTCTTGTTACATGTTACCATGTTTTTTACAACGGCGGATTGATGATTTTATGGTCGGTCATTGGCTATAATCATACTCAAAAATATCAGTCAAATCCACCAAAAGGATTCAGTTGATTGGTAAGTTATCACAATTTGCATGTGTGTAAAAACGAAGGATACAGTCCTGAGGCAGGTACTGAGGTACAGGTATGATATGTGACCTTTGGTTTCATTGGCTTTGACCGCATTTGGCCACTATTTGACCAACATCAGTTGGACTGACCATCCTTGAACACAGGATGAATGGTCTGTGTTCATGCTGATTCATGTTGATGACACGACGTAGTAGTGAATCCGGCAATCGTAATAGCTGTTGTAATAGATGTTGAGTTCAATGGTTCAACGGATAATCCAATGTCTGTCAAATCATATCATACTGATATGGTCATATGATACGTCATGTCATCCATTCACTCATATTGATGCAATAAAACCTCTTATAACTCAGAAGCCAGCGGCCAACAATCAACCGACCAACCGACTAACCCAACCAGCCCAACCGACCAATTAACAAACCAACCAATCAAGCAATCAGCTACCGACCGTCCAACCATCCAACCACCCAACGATCAACCAACCCAACAAATACACCAATCAACAAAATCAACAAACAACGACATAGCCAGTCCGACCAAACGTGAAACATCCGGTTCCCACTCAAAGCCAGCCACATCCAGTTGCAAGTGTTTCTTCCGCAATCACACGAGTGCTGATCTGAGCGACACCACGTGCGCAATGCGCAAAAACGGGTCCGCGATGATGTGCACTTAGCAAATCTATAGAATCTACAGATGCTAGATGCTGACACTGATATTATGACTACTATTATAACTATAAGATTTTTTAAGAAATTATCAATATCGAAAACTATATACATGTGTGTTTCCGATCTGTATGAATCAATGATCGGAACTTGATACTTGATAAGATATACTGATTGATAATTTGATGGTAATTAGCTACGTTAAGTGTCGGCTGTAAGTCTTAGGCTGTAAGTTGCACAGAGAATTTGACTCGTTTGCCAACTGTCAGTTGGCCCAAGTGTGTATTTGGGTAGCAATGAACACTGAACACTGAACACTACACTTTTTGCATGGTAAATATCAAACAACTCCGATAAACAAACAATACATACTAATACAAACACGGTGTGACACTGTGGCTGTGACAATGATAAATGCTACAGCTGATACAAGAGTGATGATTGTGGTTTAAAACTTAAGATTGTGATAATTTCAATGTACGACTACTGCGAATGATAAGCAGTGATAAGCAGTACAATTGCATATAAACAAAAGCACACATAGCCATAGCAACCAAATAATATATACACATTGATAAATCCATCGATACTGATACTACACTTATGTTTCATGTCTAGATCATAACATCATCAAATCATCAAATATAAACAACAACCAACCATATCCATAGTAACTATGACCCATACAATACATGCACACATACATGCATGCATACATGCGCACATGCATACATGCATACATGCATACATGCATACAGACACATACATACATACATAAATACATAAATACATACATACATACACACATACATACATACATACATACATACATACATACATACATACATACATACATACATACATACACATATGTATAATCAAAAAACAACAAATAACCAAATTTTGCAACCGCTGACATTTCATTAAGTCGGTGGCCGATGGTTTTTCAACCAGAACTCATAATGATTGATTGATTGACAATCAATAACTTCAATAAACACCAATTTACAATCCAGTATAACCACATTCCCGATACCTACACTTCTTAAATCACATTGCATCATGAATCATCATGATCGTAGTCAAGTTAAGTTATCATGAGTCATGAGTCATCATAGTCGAGAGCCTTCGGATTCGTAATCAATACTGAGCACACGATGGTGTCAGTTGTCATGGTAGTGGCAATGGTAATGGGTAGCCATGGTAACCATGGTACGGTATGGCCGATATGGTAACGGTATGTCTTATGTCTTGGTGATGTTGTGGTGCTGTTATGGCACACTAGTGACTGCCACAGTCCACAGTCCACAGTGACTGCTCAGTTTATTGGTTGGTCGTCTGGCCTCATCTCGCCTCGAAGCCATTGCATGCTTCATCGTACTGTCTTTCTACATCTTTGCACAATCATCGTCAGTTGTCGCAGTATTTAGCACTGTCGCTGTTGTAACTTTGGCATTGCATTGCCTATGGTAAACCGTAAATCGAAACTCTTCGGGAACAAGGCGCAGACTTGGTCTTCGCCTTTGCGAGTACATCGCAACGTGCTTTGCATGCCAACTCTGTCAAACGGGATAGCCAGGATTTGGCTACGCGGTTGGATGATGATGCTGATGCTGATTTATTAAAAATATCTGACAATAACAACAACAACAACAACACTAACGCCACTAACGCCGCCACTAACGCCTAACGGACTCCTTACCATCAAATAGATAGTTATCATTTGTCGAAGCCTTTGTCAAATGTTTGCGCCGGACTCGGACTTATCAATAAATGATATGATATAACATGAACCCAGCTGTAGTACTTGCACGTCATTAGATTTAAACTGATTAATTGACCGACTGACTGACTGACTGACTGACTGAATGATGCGATTAATAACGAATGTTAAATCACATGCTAACATGAAACACAACAATTTGATGTCTCGGTGTTGCAGACTCATCGTCCAACCAAAAATGAGAGCCCGTCTCTAAAGACAGAGGCGCAAAACAAAAATCGCATTTCTTGTTTGGAGTCTCTTCTTGTGATGTTGGACTTGGACTGGACTGATCCGCTGATCATCAATGTTGCCTATCTTGCCTAACTACTTTTCAGATGACCACAACGACTCGCGATAACATCACAACAATAACAATCACACTCATTTCAAAAGATGATCGGCATTCTTCAATGCCTTCTTAGCTTGAGACGACAATGTCTTACTGCTAGAAGCTTCTGTTGCAGTCACTTCAGTCATTGCTGTACGAATCGCCGCGAAACCTAACTTGTCCATCACTTTCCCAAGCTGTCGAGCATTCGCCCCAGCGCCGCTCTCATCCTTGATGGGAGGACGTGTCAACCTTAGGGGCGGGTTGAGTTGAGTTGAGTTGCAAAAACCAGACAAGACAAGACTCAAGACCGGACCGAAGACCCGTCCAGTCCCGTCGTCCAGTCCACTCACATGGTCTCACGGTCTCACACGGTTACATGGCCAAGGGACCAATCGATCTAGAGATGAGTAGTGAAATAAAACAAAACATGATTTCAAAACATGGTAATCAATGAATCAATGGTAATCATTTGGGTAATCATATATAATCATCAATGGTAATCAACAAATCAACAAAGCAAGCTAATCATTAATCATCACGACATGATACGACCATAGGACCCTAGACCATCATATGGACCATACGGACCATACGGACCATACACGGCCAGTGAGTCAGTGAATGAATGCCAGTGAATGAATGCTGCTGAATTCGAGAATTTGTGAATTTTGTGGTGGATAAGTGGATAGTGGATTAGTGGATTTTGTGAATTAGACATAAAATATCATAAAATAATAAACATAAAATGGATTGATTGATTTAGACAACTTATAGGCAACTAATTTAACACTTAGCAATGTCATCACAATGACAACTGCAACAACAAAAATAACAACTGCTCTAACTACTAACTATAACTACTACTACTACTAATAATAATAAAAAATAATATTACGGCAACTGCAGCAGCAATAACCCCTCGACCCTGGACATACCACAATGGTTCGACCAGCAATACCTGTAACAACCAGCTCAAAAAACCTAACAGACTAACAACTAACTATAACAACTTGACAAACTAACGTAACTAACAACAACTCCGAACTCCTCATAAAGATTGGAAAGGAAACTCATAGAAAGCTTGGTACCCCTTCGTCTTCTCCTCGAACTCCGGGTCATCGCTCTTGACCATGCACGGGTTGATCACCTTCTGTTCACCTTCTGGATTATGAACAAAACATGGCACGTTGACAAAGAAATCCTTCTTTGGCTTAAGCGTCTTGGCTTTTTTCTGCGAATCAATGGCCTCAGCCGCCTCAGCCTGATGTTTCTCATCCTTCGGCGGGTCCTCTGACTTGTCCTGTTCACCTTTGCTGCTGTCAAGGTCAGCGTCCTCAAGTTTCTCACCTTCTACTGCTACTGCTACTACTGGCTCTACTGGCTGTGGTTGTTGTCTCCATGATGTGGGTGTTCGAAACAAACATGGCTTGTAGACCAGCTTCAAGGTGGCTGCACTAACTGACTTCGCAGACTTCAGCGTCCATGCAGGAACAAACTGTTCCCCAAACATAGATTTGTGAGCATCGCCGGTGATGAAAAGGACCGCCTGCGAACCAGACTTCTGCACAACCTTGGATTGTTGGAGTGCAAACTCTGACTCTACTACTACATCATCGAGAGTGTTTGCGTGTAGTTGTTGTGAACTTGTAAACTGCAACCTTCCCATGACCTTCCCTGCAAAGTAATTTTACATAGCGAATTGTGGGTCAGTAGCGGTAGCAGAATAGTAGAGTAACATCTCAGAGCTCAGAGCGCATACAATTTTTGCATATGACATGGTGTAATATGCACAGTACACAGTACACTCACATATAATCAGTCGTCGAGAACCGAGAGTTTACAAAAAGAACATCAACGTATCAACTTGTTTAATCATTGATGATAGAATTTTAGTTGAGATAACCCAAGTCCAAGTATAGTCAGTACAGTAGTATTGTTAGAGTTATAGTTGTGTTTGCACTGTGGAATCGCAATGTGGCTGTATCAGTTGTCGGCAGTGGTCCTTTGATGACGCATTTGCTGAAACGGGCAACGAAGGAGCAGTGTGTATGTGTGTGCGACAGTCATTGTGCAATTGTGCAATATTATCTATTGCAACAACTGTAGTCGTTGTCGATTTGATGTTGGTCTAATGGTCTAATGAATCAAATGGTTTAATGTTTACTGGTCACTGTGTCAATGGTTAATGTGAGCCAGTTGGTCTAACCGGATCGATGAATGCAATGAACAACAGATAGACTGTACAGCTGCACAACATGCTTGAACATTATTGAAATAACAATGGTAATAGTCAGTTACAGTAACGGTAATCCATGACCATCGACTCATCGACCATCGACTGTTGATGAAACTCTTGATAAATTCGATAAGTCGGATAAGTCTGATATTTGATAAGCGCAGCATATCTTGGTATTATATTTTATTTTATTTTGCAACTTTACCAATTTACCAAACGTTATGTCACATCACTGACATCTCGTCCAGCAACACACAATGGGTAGCTTGTAGACGTGGGAGCCATGGAAATTGTGCCAGCAACGGGAATGATGTCGTCGGTGCCAAGAGATTGCGCACTGACAGAACCAGCCTCGCAAAAGATGATTGGGGTTGGCTTGGAAGGATCAATCAACAACTTGTGCATAGTATCCTGGCATTGCTTGGAGAGAAGCATTTCAAACAATCCTCGCTGAAGTTCTGCCATGATATCCCGAATGGTAATGACGGAAAACGAAATGTGCTCAGGCAACTCAATCTTACTGATCTCCGCCGCATTGATTCCAAAAAAGGACAACTGACTCGAAGCGATGGCGGATGTGTCTTGGGATTCACCCGTTGGTTTGTGACCCAAGACCTCGAACAAGCTGATCGGAGCTGGGTTTGCCGATTTGACATCACCGGCAGTCGTGCCCAAAGTCTTGCCCTTGTTCTCGTCATCCTCGGCCTACGGCAACAGTCATCCACACTACAGCTACCATACTTATGACCGCTGGGTTCCGCTAGGCTGCAGTAAAGAACCAAACGAATGAACTGATAAATATTGATTCAGTTCAAATAATCAATGAATGAACCAATGAGTGAATGAAAATGAACATATCGAATCATATTGAAATCAAACCGTAGACAGTAGAATTAGAATTAGAATATGTATGAACCAACATCGCATGAATTGTACTAGATCATGATGTTCGGATGAAAGCCTGCCGAACTAGTAAACCTGATGTAAGTGTGTATGTTCGGAAGTTCTTATTACAATCAACCTAGTCATGATTATTTAACATCTAACTAGTCCGCATCTCAGCCGCATCTCTAGAAGTTTGTATCTGTGACTGATGATTGGCTGATGATGACTAATGACTAAATAACTGGTCGAAAACTAAGAACCTCACACAAAGCCTTAGCCCATTTGGGCCCCTAAGGCCCTTAGGCCCCTGGTGCCTGACATCATTACATCACCTCACACCATCCTCACAGCCTGACTCCGGCCAGTCATCCTGAGATGTTTTCTCTTTATTGAATCTTTCAGCTGACTGCTTGATGTACAAATACAGCGCATTGATCCGCTGTGGTTCAACGCATCACACAATGTGACGCTATGCGCGTAAAGTAGGGAACAAATAAACAATGCCGAATCAACGACCGGACCCACGAACATGAATTCGTGCGAATCGTTCCTCTGATTCCTCTGTAACTGCCCTGCACTGCACTGCACTGCTATGAACTGATGTGTTGCGTTGACATTGCTTTGCCCTGACTCGCGGTGCAACTCTATAGGTTAAATGGCTAAGACAATATCCAAAACCTACAGTTTCTTTTACAAGATCTGAAATTAAGTCGAACAAATAACAAACAATCATGTTAATATTGAGACATCATATCGGATGGTTGGAAATGCTCGAATTGTAACTTGTTAATTTGTTAAACAAAAAATGATTAGCAATCTGCAAATGATAATTGGCAATCAGTTTGAAGGCAGTATGCAGAGGTTGAGGCGTGTCGGTGTCGCAAAAAAAAGATCCGAGAGTCCGAGGGTGGTTGAAGATACAACCGGAATTGTCTAACAAAAATAATGTGCTTCGCTTCAGCTTCAGCTTCATTTCTGAGAAGCTGACTGGATGCATCCTTTGGTTTGTCCGAGATGACGAGTTACAGTCACAGTCACTGAGTGTCACTGTCACTATCATTATCATCATCATCATCATCATCATCATCATCATCCTGAATCATCATCACATCATCACATCATCATCTCTTCGGCCAAACCAAAACCCAAAATTTTTCTGGAACGAAAACTGGATCGCCCCTGGATTGCAATGGGCAATAGGACCCAGTGACAATACAGCAAAAAAAAACATTGCGATGGTTTGCAATTGTAATGAACATCTGGACATCAAGAGTTCTGCAACAATATACCGGCACGTCACAGGCACGTCGGTTGTCGTGGAGGCATACTCGCGCTTGACTCCTGACTTGACTCTTGACTAACTGCTTAACTAAATGTTCATTTTCTTTTTTCTTTCTAACTCGAGCTGAGGCAATGTCATGTCATGTAGAGTTATGTAAAGTAAAGACCTGGTGACCTTGTTGTAACTTGTTGTAGTTAGTTACGACAGACAACTGACTTTGACATAAGTGAATCACTTCATTCAATCAAACCCATCATAACAACAATGATGTAACGACTGCCACAAGGATTGATGTTGACGTTGATCGTCAGATCGTCAGCGAGAAATGTATGTTGATCGATTGATCAAGTGAATCAACATTCCAAAAAGTCAGAAAACCTATCTCATCAGGTTGCTTATTAGTGATGGTAGTAGTAGCATTAGAAGTAGTAGTGGCAGTGGTAGTAGTAGTAGATGGTAAAGATAGGAAGTAAGAGTAAGACTAAGAATCATTGACCATCACATCATCACTATCACAACATCACATCAGCCCAGCACCAATGACAAATTCAATTGTATTATATAAGATTTAAGAAAGACAATACAAACGGATTAATTTACTATATGTTGAAGTGAGGGCATCGGCATCCAAACATATCGTCGAATGGCTTACCAAAGCTAGTCAAAGCTAGTCATCTCATTTATACTTTTTGTTGAACCACAAACATAACATAGTCACGTCACATTTATACATCTACAGTTTGCACATGATTAAGTAATCAAGAACTCAAGAACCAAGAGTCAGCCAATCTGAGTCCGCCCATCAGTGGTGCCCCTGACAGCCCGAAAAAATGATAATGCCAACGCCGCCATGGATGGTATGATGTAAGTTGCAAAGCACTGCACTGAACACAGAACGTGAATACAGTGAATACAGTGAATACAATAGGTTTGATGATTTGAACTGATCTGAACTCAGAACTCCCCATGTTAATAAACAATCATTATCATTATCACCATCATTGAAAACATGTTGATGTGGATCGGTCGATGGTTCTGAGTTCTGTGTCTTTGTTCAGTCAGTGACTTGATACTCGACACATTCACAGCATCAGCATCAGGGATCAGTTTCTTTTCTTTTGGTCAATTGATTGGTTTGTGACTTGATTGGGTTGCTTGCCGTGTAGCCCTATCTTTTGTTACACCAACAGCCAACAGCCAAATACAGGTTGATTCAATTGTTGATGTAGGAATGGTGTGGAAACTGATCGTGCAACTGCAACTGTGATGATACAAATAAATTGCAATCGGCAACTGTACACTGATCGATTGCTACACACTGATTCCATTCAACAACCTTTCAGCTGTACGTCCCGGGTAGGAGGGATCACAAAGATCAGTCGAATCGGATCGGTCGTAGATCATGGACCTTCGCGAATGATCAGGGCAGTCAACCTCAGCCGGCGCCATGAGAAGTTAGGAGAAAGACACCAGTGTCACTAGTGTCACTAGTGAGTCAAGAGTCAAGTGAATGTTAATGGCAGCAATGTCATCGGGTCTTGGTATCATGATTTCGAGTTTGCACATTCACGTTGAATGAATGTCATATGTAACATGTAATATGTAATATGCAATATGTAATATGCAATATGCAATATGTAATATGCAAAATATATAATATGCAATATGTAATATGCAATATGTAATATGCAATATGTATTCTGTAATGTATGTTATTATGTTATGAGTTATGTATCAACAAATGTAGTTTCCAATCAACTACTGTTGTACCATGGAAAAAGTAGTTGTAAACAGTTGTAATCATTCATCGTTGTAGTACTCGTCACAGCCAAAATGAAGGTTTAATGTTTACCAAACTCATCGTATCAAATAGGTGCACGGTCCGGTGAGTCATGTGGAAAGTAATTTGCTCGCAATCCAGAATCATGTGTGTTTGGTTGGTTGGTTGGTTGTTTGTTTCTTTCTCATCTTCATGAATGTTTGTAATTGAGTCCAGGCACAAAACAGCTCCGATGACATTGACATTCATGCTGTTGCCGACCTGTCCCACCATGGCTGTTCGATGACGATGTTGAACACGTTCCTGGCAAACAGTACGACAGCTCAAAAGCGAAATGGTCAGGAGTCCGAGACAAGTTCTGAGACAGGAGGATACTGAGGACTGAGGATATGAAGATATGGAGTTGATATGGAGTTGGAGTATTGGAGTATTGAAATTGGGATAAATGTACTTGATATGATATGACTTGATATGATAATGTACGTTAGGCTCAGGTCTTAGGGATGGTTCCTGACTGACTGTCCTATCACTACGTGTCTACACTGCACTGTCTACTCTGACTGTGTCTGACTGTGGTCTAACTTAGTCTAACTTGTCTAACTTCATTAATTCCAACCTTGCAGCCTTGCATGTCATGTCACCCCAACACCACAGCCACCACAGCACACCTCCCACAGCTCTCGATCTTCTTCAGTAGTTGTACATACAGGCTTGCAGTAGGAATGAACTCGATGAAGTCCTGCATTCAACATTGGCACTGCCAGTTCTGGTAGGGCTGGAATGCCTTGAAGCCTGAGGCAGCAAGGATAGTGTTGTCAGTTAGCAGTGGTATCTGTGTCACTGTGTCACTGCGTCTTGGTCTCATGGTTTCACTGGTCAATGTTTTCACTGTGTCATATCATAATTATTCATCATCGTAGTTGCAGTAAGTTATAATCATATAGTCATAGTTCATAGTTCTTCTACTACTGGAAAAATTAGCAATACTACTTACTGATTGACTGATTGACTAACACCTCAACAAATGACTACGGACCACGGAGGGAAGACTGGAGTGACAAGGGGTCGAAGAATCAAGAAAACATCGATGAACTGAACCAATGAACCAAGCCATTGATCAATGGATGGATGATCCTAATGTTGATACCATTATGCCGATGTCTTGATGTTCTGTGACACATCGGCTGATGCATTTTGAATTATGCGGCTATGCTATGCATTATACATTTGTATAGTATCTAATCTAAAGGACTAAACAAATCAAGTTCGAAGTTGTATTTGCTTTATGTCTGATTCGGAATAGGTGAACCAGTGAACTACCTACTTATAGAATCAAAACTAACAACTAACAACAACGCAAAACATAAACATATGACACTGACAACGCCAAAACACAATACTGGTTCAGCCTGCCAAGTCACATGGCAAGTTCAGTGGGCGTCAGTGGACGGCCTTTGTACCAAAGAATGCCCATGTTTTTGATCATGGTGTGCAGGATTCCATTTTTGGACTTCATCGGATGATCCTGCGAGCAAGACTGGGAGTGAAGTCAGGTGAGTCTGAGTTCGGGTTTAGGTTCAATTATGATTTTAAACTTTAAAGTCGAGAGCCGAAAGTCTAAAGACTCTAAAGAAAGAACCATGAGTATGAGTATGCAGTATGCAATATGCAGTATGCAGTGCTGTATGAGTCGCAGCCGTAGTCATAGTCGCGATCCGTAATTCCGTAATGGTCAATGGTTCAATGACAGTCGATTGTAAAGAGGATGAACATAACATACATCAACTAATTAACTAGTATCATTAAATCAACTAATAATCAAATTGAATCAAATTGAGAGACTAATTCAGCTACCTGAGGTATCTGTAGGTTCCGAATGTCATTGGTAATGTTGGCCTTGGTTACGGCAATAAACTTGATAATGGCGGTGCCAGTCATACAATAACAAACACTGATGATCGTTGCGTTACGTTAATTAATAGTTGTTTTTGGTAATGGAATGGACATTTGGAAAAGGTAACAATGGTGAGCTAAGCAAAGTGTTTGTTTGTAGTTCTGATGCTGATCTAGTAAATAACGTTTCTATGTTTACACCAGGCACCGGGCTCCTCACATGTCATAGATGTATTGAAACTAATATCTGTTGATAAAAAAAATGAGATACATATGGCATATACTACATATGTGTGACTGTGTAGCTCAATACCCCAATATAGAATTGAATAATACTGATACTGCTGATACTGCTAGAAATAAAAATACGATTTGTAAGCAAAAAACAAATTAAGTTAAGAAAAACAAACTACTTTGGTCAGAATCATCAAAAGTCTCCTTGGCGCTTTGGTTCAACTGACCCGCTGTGGCATCAGGGTCTGTGACACCAGCTTTGCGCAAGCGATCGTGGTATGTCTGGAGGTTCTGGAGTTCGTACAAGGTCAAAAAGCTCTTGTGCTCGTGTTCCCCTACCTCCAAGTCCTTGCCCAAACTCTTTGGGCGTGTCTTCATCCAACACACCTCCGCCTTGATCTCAGCAAACTCGGCAACTGCGAAGTCTTCGAATGTGATGGTGAAGTTCCGCATGAACAGTTGAAGGTAATCGTCCATTTTCCGCTGAAACACTTCACGTGGGATTTGGGGGTCGAACAGACTGCGGTGGAAGAGAATCCCATAAACACGCTTTCGCATGGCCGGCCATCCAAATTGGGTTGCACATACAACCTTGTGACAGTGAATGTACAAATCACCCAAGGTCGCATCGATGAGAGCTGGCTCGTACTTGTCGGAGCATTCGTAGGTCACCACTGGCTCCTGCACTGGTGACTGGTGATGTTAGGGCGCTGGGGAATGATACAAGATAGCTAGCAAACAATCATAGAATACTTAAATAACAAAAAATATTGACAAATCACACATTTGTAAGTAGTAGTGGTAGTGGTAGTAGTAGGGCAGTAGGGTAAATAGTAGTAATAAATAATTAATCAATTAGTCAATGCATGTTTGTTTCTAATTAGATTTGAAAAAATGATTTGTTAATTGTGAAAATTGTTAACTTAACTTGTTAATTGGTTCAATCCTAGGTCCTAAGTCCTAAATATCATGTATCTCGATCTTAATGATTCATTATCTCTCTCATTCATTGGCTTCTGAATTTAAAACAAATGATGAAAATAAAAAGACGAAGTGAACAACGCACAGTGCACAGAGTGAACACAAGAGAACAGATAGTAAATTCATGAATTCATGAATGATAATAATAGTGAGATACTGAGATAACTGAAATAACGAAAATCATGGATCTGAGTGAGTAATGCCATGCAACCACGCAACCAACTATGCAACTGAACTTGAAATTAAAACTGTTACTCCGATCAATCCGTCAATTCTCTGGAAACCCAATCCAATGCAAGTCTTTCCCAGCTCCCGACTCCCAACCCCATTTGTAGCCAAAGCCAAAGGCCAAACAGTCCTGGCAATAACGTCTGTGACATACCCAACAACACCAGTGCTTGAAGTCGGAACCTGAACAACCGGCTCTGCTTCCCTGCGGGGACCACGAGACACATGGAAAACCGGCGCAATGAATCGTCGCCCTCATCACAGGATCATTGGTTCCATCGGATGTGCCATCCACTCTGCACTGATGTCCGTGAATCAGACAATACGCAGTGTCTCTGATAGTCGAAGGTTGCAATACCAATGGCAGCAAAAGCTCTTTGTTGAGCTGGTGTCCTTCTTGCTCAAGTTCGACGAGCACCCTTGCCACTTCCTCGACTCAACAAGCCAGGAACCGAAACCGGATCAGAACTTTGACACCAATGGACCAATGGACTATGGACTCAGGACTCACCACTCACATGACCAAAGATAATTCACTCACCAATCACCAATGACAATTACAGAAACTATTGGTCTAGTGGCTGTTGTTGAATAATGAGTACTTAAAATGTCAAATGATTTTCAAATGTATGTTTCTGTATGTTACTTCAAGGTTTTCAAGTTTACATAGTTTCAGAATATTGATTTTAAATCACGGTATCATCACAGATCACAGTGACAATTGACAATCAGTGTTGCAACGAATGATAAAATGCGTATCTAGGATCTGTCTTCCACAAAGCCGAAATGTCTTGGAGCATACATTTCGGCCGTGTTCCAACTGGCATGGCCTTCAGCTCTGCCTGGGAAGCATGCAACCATTCAATGGCCATGATGTGCCGAGGTGTTGCCGTCGCCATGTCAGAAAGGTCAGATTCGTGGAGGTCATATGAACCCAATTGATTCCTGAGTTGCAAGAAGGCAACATGCATTGCGGTTCCTGGAGCGTCCACCCCGCTGAAGGCAGTCGAGTAGTGCAGCCCCTTCAGATTCTTGCAGAGGAGGTAGAGTTCATTGATGCCAAGAACCTCAATAGAATTGTCACCAATCTGGGTAGCAGGGTACGGGGTCGTAGAGAGGGTAGAGGAGTTTGGCGTTGTGACTGTTGTGACTCAAGAGTCGATAGCCGGTAGCCCATGGTCCTATGTGGTATATGATTGTAAATGATTATGATCATAGTTTCATCGTTTCACGGTACTATGCGGTACTGCGGTATTGTCATCATCATAACAGTTATTAATTCAGTTGGTTAATTGGTTAATATAATTGATAGGCGGCGATAAGCTAATTAATGCAAATTCAATAATATACATAATATACATTTACATATTATCTTTAAAAGGGTTAATAAATAGCATACATCAGGTTATTATTTAAAATCAAGCATGTAGTTTATGATCATATAATGATTACTCATGACTCATGACTCGTAATAATTAATTGATTGAATTGATTGATTGCTTGATTGATTGATTCATTGATGATTTGATTGGTTGATTGCAACTAGTAGTAGTAACTAGTAGTTTGAAATACTTCATCGAACAATGAACGAGCTGATATCACATTGCGCAAAGTGACGGACTTGGCACGATCAAAGAAATTGGTTGCCCAATTGAAAGCATCGTACATGGTGTTCACAGTAGTGTCTGGAACGTCGGACTCGTCGGACACTGAAGGCTCTGAAGGAGGTACTGGAGTTTCTGAAGCATCATGATCAACCTGATGTCCAGCATTGTCATTGTCCATAGAGTCCATAACCACATCTTGAGGGTGGCTATCACCATCGAAGAACATCTCTGGGAAAGATGGCGGTGGCGGTGGCGGTGTAGACTTGAACACAACTCCACACTTAGCGGCGATGGTTGGCACCTGAATGTCCAAGTCTTCCTCTGTCAACTCCGGAGGTACCATGGGCATGTCGTCTGAAGTCTGGTTGGAATCTCGGAAGACAACCAGATCTGCCATGTGAGCTACGCCCGCGGCGGATGCTGTCACACATGTCAAGGCTAGCCCCTGACCTCTTCTGGAATCATCTGTAGAAGATGGTGGCGATGGATCGTTGGTGCCCACTTGCCCCACAGCCAAACTTTGTCCACATTGATCTTCAACATCATTGACTCTGCCACTTGCATGCTCAGGCTCAAGTTGTGGGGCAGAGGCGGAACAGGATGGCATTGATTCCAGTCGCGATTGAGATGCCCTTCTCACGACGAATCGCGACCATCCACCCCAGGTGGTTACAAGACCCGGAGGAGTTGACTTCCCTTTCGCCGGCAATTGGACCTTGACCTTCGCCTCCAATTGGACCCTGGCCTCAAACTTGCGTCTGATCACTGGGGCTGGGGAAGGCGGATCCTCACAGGGCGTTGAGAACCCGAAAGAAGTTCCTTCCCGTGGGGTAATTGGCGGTTGCTTTGCCAATCTTGCACGCTTTGACTGTCGACCAAAAACCTCAGTCAACTTCTGACCATTGGTTTCGACAATGGCACGGCTCGTTGGTTGACTCTTCTTCAACTGGTGGTTCTTTTTCAGATTGTGTTTCACAACTACCACTGCGGATTTGCCATGATCCTTGGGGAACAAGGATGACGTAGTAGAAGAAGTAGAGCCGGGCTTGGTCAGCATGGTTTTCTTGAAGGTCGGCTTCTTCGGGTCCTGCAGTGTATGTGGTATGGTGACGATGTGATGAGTATGTGACAGTGTGACAAAACTAATTCAATTCAATACTAACGTAATGGTGAAACTGAGGCAATGAAACAGTGGTGCGCTGCAATTGCTGCAATCAATGCTGCCGTGATGCTGATGTCATCTAGGTTCAACGATGATTCAACGACTCAACAATTATGATGTGGTGATGCATCAACACTTATACTATACTAATACTCGAACATAAATCCAACGTTGTATTCGGACCCTCATCCGTATCCGTACCCTGACTTTCCCTTACCAATAACATGTCTCCTTCGAAGTAGTGATCTTGTTCTGCTTATGCTGACCACTTTGGCCTTTGCCGCGACCCTTCCCTTTAGCACAAAGCGACTTGGACTTGGGCTTGAACATAGAAGACCCGCCAGACTTGGTAATCTTTCGTGCAGTGGACTTCTTGGTGGTTGAAGAAGAAGCCACAGCTGATGATCCCTTGGCTTTGGAACTCTGACTCTTCTTCTTTGTCTTGTCAGAATTGTCCTTCTTCATGGCAAGCTTGCTGGTGTTGGACCTGTGAGAGCGTGGAACAGCCACAGGTGATGTTCCAGTAGTCGCCATTGCTGCCGCAGCGACAAGCCTTGAAGTAGCACTTGAACTGCTGGGTTCCTGAGCGCAAGCGAAGCTGCTCTGTTGTCTACATTCGTCAGTATGTGGTCACATCAATGCTTATCTTTGAATACGTAATAGTTTGTAATAGTGTCATGTAATGTATAACTTAACATACTATAATTTATCATAACATAGTTATCACTTATAATTCATTAGGAACACTTAAAATAATCATTATCATGATCATCATCATCATCATTATCATCATCATTATCATCATCATCATCATCATCATCAATCGTCATCAATCATACAATCCGTCGATATGTCGAGGGTCTGACTCTGACTTCTTCTTCAAGATCGTCATGTCCTTCTTCACATTCTTCACCACGGAGGATTTCTTCATGTCAGACTTTGAACTTAATGATGACATACCTGAGCGGGAACATAAGTTATTCATGATGATCAATACTAGATATAAGCATATAAGCCTAGCCGCTGGTCATTACATTTCACTACTCTAACTGCACCACTTTTATAACGACATCGAATCGTATCATATTGTCATATCACTTAGCTAGTTCGCTTGTCCAGATTCGATAGCACTACAGTACTACAGCATTACAATATTACTTTTACATACTTTTACTATTACGTACATAGCGATGTTTTTGTCTCAATATTAATTCCAACAAACTTCTGGTGGTGGTAGTAGTAGTAGTAGTAGTAATAGTAGTAGTAGTAGTAGTAGTAGTAGTAGTAGTAGCAGTAGTAGTAATAGTAGTAAGTGTGGTAAGTGGTCAGTAATGATAATATTAATAATAGTAATAATAATAATATCGTGTCGTCTATATTCTATAGTCTATTGTAGCCGGTGTAGCCTCGCCTTGACCGTAGCGTTGGTGACCTACTTAAACTACTAAACTACTTACTTGCTTGCTTGCTTGCTTACTTACTTACTTACTTACTATGATTATGATGTTATCAAAGTGATCGCATACGTCGCATAACACATAAACTTAATTACTTACCTTATTATCACTTATCATTGATAATTGATCACTGTAGATTGTATACGTTCGTGAAACAACCATACAGCTGCCAGTCGCTATGTTTTCGGCGAACTCAAGTCAAGTTACCGACAGGTCAGTCACGAATCGATCGGCTCGTTGGGATATGATGTCGCGGAGATCAGTGGTGGATGTAGGTCGAGTCAACAAATGACTTTCAGAGCCACGTGCGGAGCACACAGACAATCAATCGCAAATGGAAACTTAGAGATATGCAAATATGCAAGTACATATCCAAACACTGAACACCAACATCAACATCATCCAACCAATGCCAATCAACCAAAAAAAACATAAATGTATTTAGGTAAGACTGATACTACATTTCACTATGAACCAACCCAGCCCAACACTAACAACGAAACTGAAAGTTATGCAATATAAACATCATCACGACACTACTCCTTGACGATGATCATCAGATCATATCAATGTCAATTGTTAGTTGTTCATTTTGTCATAGATGATAGATGATGCAAATCATTTGAATGATGCTGTATTACAGGTATTGACATCTCAAAGTGAATGTTGAATAATGTCAGGAGTAATGAATAGAGTAATGAATACAGCCTACAGTGGTACATGTACCAATGGGTATAACTCTATAGTCTATAGACTATAAATTAAATATTATATAATATTACTATATATACTGTATACTGTAAAAATTGTTAAGCATGATTTGATATTGTATCATATGCTTATGCAGGTATGTATATGACGGTGTGAAACTTTGATCACTGATAGAGTATGTTTGTATGTACCAACTGACTTATCACCAGTACTGGCACTGATTCAAACATCTCATAACTACAGGTCATGATGACCCTGGCGGACATCAGCTGACACCGACACCCATGATCCGACCTGTCCATTTGAAGTTCTCGATGATGCATCGGGAGAAGACGACTCCACGGTGGTGTCAGGAGATCCCGATGTTACTGCTGCTGCTGCAAGCAAACGGCTCAATGCTGCCTGGGGAGCGATGCGCTGAGCAGAACTAGAACCGCCATGGCTAGCACCACAGCCACTCATACCATCTGGCATTGCCATGCCAGACTTGAGATCACAAAACGTTTTGTGAATCAACTCCTGAAGTGTTGGGCGCAATGTTGACCAAGTACGATATTCCTTGGAACCAATGATCACCTTCTTGGTCCAACAGAACTCCAATGCGAGACTCACGTAGACAGCAACAACACGTGTCACAATCTTCTGGTCAATCTCAGCAGGTAGCTGCAGAGACTCAAGGAAGGATGTCGCTCTGGTGATCAAAGGACTCTTGGGAAACTCAAACAACAAAACGCGTTGAACAGCTGAGATCATATCATCAAGCCATAAAGATGGTCGTGAGTTTGCGTCATCATCCACATCCAGTTCCATGGGTCCTGCAAAAATGGAACCTTCATCCAGATGCTCCTCCATGTCGAACTCAGCAGACTCAGCACCCTTCAAGCCAATAGGCTCTCTGGAAACAAGGGAATCGGATGCCTGCTTTCCTACAACTGGTATCGATTCTGCAAGCACTTGAGTCCATTGCGCCTGCCTTTCGTCATGTTCTTGGTTCTGATGGTTTCCTTTGCCATTTCCATTTCCCCTACCTTTTGCCCTTCCTCCTCCCCTTCCCGCTCCCCTTCCTCCTCCCTTTCCTCCCGTTCCTCCACTTTTCCCAGTTCTACCAACTTTTTCGTTTGGATGTGAAGAAGCATCCTCAAGTTTGCGTTTCTTGGTGTCAATACCCTTCACATAGGTAGCCGATGTTGCCATTGGTGTGTGAATCATCTTCAGCAAGTCGATGTTGGAACTTCCATCAAAAAGCCATTGCACCTTCGGGTAAGTTCATTTCAAATAGAAGTGACATGACAAATAATAAACAATATTTAGAAATCAAAGAACTGATCAACATTATCAACATAACCAAAAAATACTCAACAAACAAGATTAGTTCACTAATTCAAATACCCGTTACTTTAACATCTTAGAGATAAGATTTGATTCACTTGGATTACTAAAAGTATCAGTTCATTTCGTAATAGATACGATTTTTGTACTATGATATACCCAACATGTACAGTATGTTTGTTCAACTTTTAATGATTTTACATGTATCATGTACGTATGGTGTCAATCGGTTACTTACTCCAGTTCACATGGTTATTCTTTCATAAAGTCCGACACCTCACGACCAGACGTGCACCCATCTGGACTGCTGGGGCTAGTGGACGGAACCAGGAATGGAAGACCTTCAAAGAAAACAATCTTTCTGAAGAACTGATCAAGCTCACGATATTGCTGCACAGCAAGCATCCATCCATGCATCAAATGAATGGTGTTACCATTTTGCAATCTTGGATCGTCGAAAAATGTTATCTCACCGAGAAAGACTTGGAACTCTTCGAGAACACCAGTTTTCGATAGCCATGACGATAGAGTCTTGGCATGGAAGAAGATGTTCTGCGAAGCAAACTTGTCAGGGTATTGTCCTGTGATGAAACTCCATTGTCGCGAGTTCCAGGACTCATTGCCTTGCCCGCATGTACGAACTTGCCATCCCTTCGTTTTCCTTTGGGTTGGCAAAGTTGGTTGAATAAACCAAAGAGATTAACGAAAAATATTAAGATGAAGATCATCTCAAACCTGTTCATGATACATATTATTTATGCCGAAATATTCGTCCATTCAACCAATACAAAGTTTGTTAGATCTTGTTTTAAACAAAAAATACTAAAATACTCAACTTAATAACTTACTTGCTAATATCAAGCCCAATAACGCATAGGCAAGCCAACGTTTGTCGATGATGACTGAGTCATTCACCAAGTCCAAGAACGTAGTTCCAGATCCATGATGAAAAGCATTGTGGAAATCTCGCAGCCACTCCAACACATCAGTGGGTGTCTTGGAATGAAGGCACACTGCCTGGGTTTGAGTTGATGTCACATAATTGTATAATATACAATTGTATGATTTGATGTTATGATTCTATCATACTAATCAGAACCTCACATTGTCATATGATAATATCTTTTTTTGTTTTTTTATTTCATAGAATCATGTATTATTGTTTGGATATATGGCTGTAATCCCTTATCTGTCAGCCCTTGTGGATTCCTGGGAAAATCAGAAGTCAAATCCCTAAATGTGATTACATGCATATTTAAACACATCAAGTCATATCATCAAGATCAATCGTCTTGCCGGCTTCTTTTCGTGGCCGATTTTTTTTCATTCAGTCAATCGTCTTGCCGGCTTCTTTTCGTGGCCGATTTTTTTTCATTCAGTCAATCGTCTTGCCGGCTTCTTTTCGTGGCCGATTTTTTTTCATTCAGTCAATCGTCTTGCCGGCTTCTTTTCGTGGCCGATTTTTTTTTCATTCAGTCAATCGTCTTGCCGGCTTCTTTTCGTGGCCGATTTTTTTTCATTCAGTCAATCGTCTTGCCGGCTTCTTTTCGTGACCGATTTTTTCCCTTCAGTCAATCAATCAATCAATCAATCAGTCAATTGGTTTTTTCACATCAAAGTCAATCAGTTTAAGCTATTCCATCACTCCCGGTCATGCATCCTCTCTAGAAAAACAAAACTTGACATAAGTTATCTGGAAAACATTTCGAAGGCCAACTTCGATCGATTTCTTGACCTTAGGATTCGTAGGATCTTCCTGCGCCGCGGCATAGACAGCTCTGGATAAAGTGCCCCACGTGAGCATGAGCCATGGTGGCCTCAACTTGTTGAACACAAAGAAAACATTATTAGCAACATTCCATAAATTTACCAAATACTACAAACTAAAAATATTGTTGTTTTTTTTTAAATTGAAACCATGGTTCTCGTTGTTGGGTGAGAGCACAGTCCATGGTTCACCTCGCACTCCCTGAATCACGCCGAACTTCTTGACGCTGGCTACCTAATTGAGCTGCAATTGGTGATGAATAACACCAAATGATAATTTGATAACAAAACAACAACATATTATTGAACATTATTAAACATAAAAAATAACAGCTAACACAAACAAAACAATTAACTTATAACGTGGATACATATTTCCTCAGCACTTGTGATTGTCGTCGCATATTGATCTCGTGAGGTTTGATCATAGGCTGACCCTTGGAATCGAAAAAGGTCAGATGCGCTGCTCGATTGATGCTGTATAACTCGAAAATAGCTTCCAACAATTCCACGCCCTGTTTGCCAGGGAAACGTTGATGAACTGATGCGCATGCTTCGAAGATTTGCGGAATTGGCGACGTGAGATCGGCCATTGCGACTTAACGTACAGGAAAAAATGATTTCATGTGAAGACATGAATGCATAAATTGAACTGGTTATGTTTCATATATTGATTGGTTCTTGATGATACTTTGTGGATATGTTGCTTGATGTTATATATTGACGACTCGTGTGAAATGCTGCAGCGGAAACATCGTTGTGACCAGTTCACGACACTGACAATATCACTAAACATAAAACAACAAAATTGATTATGTAAGATATGATTTTGTTCATTCTCAACAGCATCTACGCAATCTCTTCCTGATAACTTGCAAATCACCGTTTCCTGACATCTTGTCATGAATGCAATCCAAATGTTACAGCCATACAGCATACATGAATATCTAATGCATTGCTACAAGCTACTTCTTGACATATTGACATAAACAGCTTCTTGACATCTTGTCATGAACCTCTTCCCTGATACGTATGTCATGAGCCGTCATGAACTCCTTCTTGACAGCTTGTTATGAACTCCTTCCTGACACTTTGTCATGAACCTCTTCTTAACGTCACGTCATGAACCCCTTCATGACACCTTGTCATGAACCCCTTCCTGACACCTTGTCATGAACCCCTTCCTGACACCTTGTCATGAACCCCTTCCTGACACCTTGTCATGAACCCCTTCCTGACACCTTTGTCATGAACCCCTTCCTGACACCTTGTCATGAACCCCTTCCTGACACCTTGTCATGAACCCCTTCCTGATGTCATGTCATGAACCTCTTCTTAATTTTATAGTGTAAACCTTTCCTGACATTACGTCATGAACTCCTTCTTACCTTCATGCCACGAATGTGTCTTGATAATACATCACAATCTATATTTGTATACATTACATATTTAAGTAAATTATTATGAACATTTTTTTCATCATGTATTATTTACTACATTTATTACGCACATGTTCTGATATCATATAATATCAAAATATAAATATATTTACATACGCATGTGTTTCATACACTTATGTTTATTTATTTTTCTGAGAACCAACCAGGTAATCATATTGCAAAGATATATTATACCTTAGATTGTTATACATCATGTTTACTATTAACTATATCATGTAAATATACATGATAAAGTGTCTTAAATCACTTGTTGGTATCAAATCATTCAATTTTCAATCATACATCAAGCATTACAATAATGTAATTGAAACAACAATAGGTACATACACATGTTACATATATCAAATACATGTGAATGCACAATTATATTTAGATGTTATCATAATCCATTGTCTATAAAATGTTCTTGTGTTGTAGTGTGTATGTATTTTATCTTTAGATAATAAGCATAAAGTAAATAATGATATGGTGATGTGATGATTCGGATAGTGTCAACCATACTACAATGAAATCATCATGCTGCACGCTGACCCTTGTGGTTGCTGATGAGATCACGCTTTTTTTGATACGCAACTCGAGGATGTTAAATCATCAATCGATATTCGATTGAGGTGACTGTTTGTCAGGCTTTGTTAGGCTGTCTCTACAGCGGCAGTGTTGATGTCGACATGAGATAAATTCAAACTATGCATTGTCCATGTTCAATTGAATCTAACTCTGAAACCAACCAAAGCTGAAAGCTTCTGGTTTAGCCAGAAGTTTAGAACTTACAAATAAAACTGACTAACAATGTTCAAGCATTCAAATACAAATTTCTCAGTATATCAATTTTAATCAATAGAAATAGATTAGATGACTTCCTACAAACACATAGATACAAATACAAATATGTGAAAGCTTAAAATACAACCGACTTCACAAATATATAGTGAATATGCTTATCAAAAGATAATTAATAAAATCAATAACCAAAACCTTATGATTTTCAAATTTGATTATTTATAGTGACAAAAAATACAATTAGCAATTTATCATATTTGAATTCCTTGAAGATTTGAATAAACAACATTAGCATTAAACAAAGTTCAGCTAGATATCAAACGAATAACTATTAGCGTACATACTTAGTTTAACTATATGGTTTGTCATCAAAGGATCAATTATCGAACGTTTTGAAAAGTATTTAGTATGAAATATATATAGTCATTGTAAAATGAATAGTAATTGTTTTTTGAATTGTTAAATAAAAATGATGCGTTAGCTTGACAAAGTCAGGTCAAAACATCAATAGATGATAATGATAATAGGACGACATTAGTTGACAAATAAATCACAATCACTGAACTATTGATCAAGCGATGAAACGATATATATATATATATAAGTGTACATTATTTAGAAACTATATATTAAAGATTAACTAGTTAACTATAGCAATAACATCGATATGTAATACACTAATCAAAAGTAGGAATTGGTAATAGGTAATCGGTATATATACAAACACGAGTAATAATGAATGTCGACATCAACACGACAAATCTCCATAGAATTCAATGTCTTTACTTTACTAAACAGAATCGGCAGAGATCCCCAGGTGATCAATCCGCAAAATCGAAAGCAGCAGCGTACGAACAATTCGTTCGCTTGCTAAGACAGTCGGAATGGGAATTCGCAATCGAGGGATGACTCGTGCCATCAACTGACACTATAGTAATGGCAGCAATTACAATCCATGAAAAACAACATCCAAAAAATATACTTCAAACAAACAACAAACAAACATATTAATTTAGAATGTTTAGTGTGAAGAATTGTGAATAGTTGATATTTTGATGAATAAATGATTTTATGAAGCATAAATAAATTCCTTTTCACATGTTTGCTACCACTACCAGTCAGTTGTCGCACAGTCGAACAAATGAACCCAATACTTTGTGTTCTTAGACTGATTCTGGTACGGATAAACAACAAACACAATACACAATTCTCTTACATGCTGTTGAACAAACCAATGCAATACAATATGTTTTTTTTACGAAAGGAAGTTTTGGTTCGGTTCAGTCAGTCAGCCAGTACTCAACCAGAACAGAACCAGGTCAATCTCTAGAACATGGGTTCCGAGTTATCTCATAATTGTGGGGCCAGAGAAATTGAGAAATAGATCACAAATGCTCAACTGGCATTTGCTTTCAACTGTTGAAGTCCAGACCCTGGAAACAACATGCAACGCTCAAATTGCTCAAATAGAAAGAGAGGGAGCATTGCAACAGAAGCCACAAAATGTTACAGCTTGCATACATTACGAATTGATTTGTCCCAAGTGAATTAATGAAATGACAACGTTGGTTGCCATTGCAAGTGCAAGGACTGTACAACGTAGCAAGGTTCAAATTACAAGCCGTCGCAGCCGTCGCAAAGGTTTTGATGCTTAACTGTTGATATCAAAATGGTCTGTTGATAAATAAATCAGACAACTACAAGACATAAATGATAGTCAACTCAACCAATGTATCAACCATTGCAGTTTGCACTAGTGAATTCAATCCTGGTGAGTTTGATCATTCCAACAGTTTATTTACAAACGAATGATGATAGCAAATGATCACAGAACATAACTAAACAAAACAACTAGTGTTAAGTTAACCTATGGGTATAAAACTATCATCATCGTCTATCATCACGGAAAGAATCCTGAAACATTTTGATCAATTCAACAGAAATAAATGCAATATATTCACGTACAGATATAGTGGTACTGAGCCAGTGATAAGCGATAAATTGTTACTGTTGCGTTTGCAATCAGTTTAAATATTCTAGAGTCACAATGTTTATGTCGATTGATTCTAAGTTTACATAAATATACATATGCATCATTGCAAGGACATGATTTCTATCATTTGGTTTTGCTTTCTGGATGCACATGGGATTGTGAATCAGCTCAAAATTTACACGCATGGGACTCATAGGTTTATTGAGTGTACCTGAGTGGTACCATACATACCTATACCTATAATGATTCGTAATTTAAGATAACAATTCAATTAAGTATAGTGTAGTGTAGCAGTGTAGCTGTAGTCGATTCATATTGTAGATGAAGCAAAGTCATGAACCCTGGCGCGGCTTTTGAAAATGATGCTCACACAAGTTGCATATGGCGTTGTGCCCGTTTGGACCAACCTCTGAGAAACGTTTCGGAATAAGACTGCCAATATTACTTGATGACAGCATGTCAAAGGAAGCAAACGACACTTTTGTCTCAGCAGCTCTTGCTGAGCATGAACAATGCCATGGTAAAAGACATAGTGCACAAGTAAATAAAGCTTCAGCGTCATCATCATTGAGTTCATGCTTTCCACACCAGATGCATGGTTCCAATGAAATTGACTCGTTGCTTGTGGCATG
This sequence comes from Symbiodinium kawagutii, assembly GCA_009767595.1. Lineage (NCBI taxonomy): Eukaryota > Dinophyceae > Suessiales > Symbiodiniaceae > Symbiodinium > Symbiodinium kawagutii. The sequence goes on from VSDK01020618.1 coordinate 118,056, forward strand.
TAACCGTGCCACTGCTGACTCCCACATCCTCTGACATCGACTTGCAATGCTGGGCAGCGCAGGACGTTCCTTTGGACCACTTTTGTGTGGACGAACATGGATAGAGTGCAGAATAATTTCTGACGACCTGAAATCCATCAAGGAATGACGTGCTGGCACTAATGCCAAAATTTTTTCATCCTTTATCTCCACAACTCTTCCTGATAAAGCACTTGGAGATACATCTTTCCATGCCACCAACAAAATCACAGGAGTGTTGTTCACATTGTATGAGGAGCAGCATGGTAGTTTCCTTGACACTGATACTGATGATGAAGACGGTTCAGCTGTGCCCTCGGACATAGACGGAGGCTCAGATTTGTTTGGATCCGTTGAATATGTGGCAACCATTGACAAAGAATATGGCCAAGGACCTCCGGGTGATCCTACAGCTTTCAGCAGGTTCAGTAACAGGTACGGGTATGCCGACAGCTTCCAAGAAGTCCTCTGTGATGAGTTGTTCATCGTCTTCTTCTGGACATTCTTTGACTTGATGTTTTGCACGTAGTTTCTCCTGACATATTTGGTGCTTGCTGACAACATATTTAAGATCGGATTATAATATTTATAATTGTATGACTGTAGTGACTGTAGTGTACATAATGTAGTTGATTACTCGCCATATTGATACATACCTACAGATGTTAAATCGAAGCTATGAAGATTAAATGCTATATGAAACAACAAGCAGCTTCGAAATTTGAATATTATAACTTAAGTATTTTTTTTAACAATGTGGCACAATGACATTTAATAACACGCAAAAAATCTTAGTACGATGATTGTGTTTCCTGAAAAGATTATTGCACCTACATCAATCTACATCTACATACACATTAAAATAAAATGCTGTTGATGAGTTGATGATGATATATAGGCAGCATGCCCTGGTAACACCAACGTAAGAGATAATGATGTCCAGACTCGACCATGTCAACTCCCCACTATCAACAAACTGAACCAAGGACCAAGGATACTAGCTAGTTGGCATTGAACATTGTATCACATTTGTCAACGGAAATTAAGATCAAATCATAGAGTGATAATGTATCAAATCAAAACCTACCTACTTTGTTATCATTAGTCGAATCATGAGTCCAGTCCAGTCCTTCGTGTCCGTCAATGCACATTATGAACAAACCTGAATGAATTTAAGTCCTTAATTAACGACTCCAATGTCGAAACCATATACTGACATCGCCGGTCCGTCGTTGTCAGTATACATGCTTGGGCGTCAGAAGATTCCTATCATATTCTTCAGGCCAAAATGAAATATCGACAACGACGGACCGTCGATGTCAGTATACAAACTCTTTAGGATATGTGTTCACAGAAATGACTGACAATGGCTGACAATTGAATCACGCAATGAACAAAGACAAACATCAATGCTCGGATCATTCACACACTTTAACGTCAAAGCAACATGACTATACCAATACTCGAGGACTCGAGTGCTTGAAAAAACTTCATAGTGTTCAGTGTTCAGTGTTCATGGACCAAAGGGTTGAATTGAAAGAGCAAAGAAATTAACCGGACAACTTTGCAACAACTGAAATAGTCACGAATCAAAAATCTATTTCATTGGTTTTGTAAGTCCCGTTCAGACCGTCTCAGACCTGTTCAGAAACAACTGAGAGAGATAGACTCCTGATAGACTGATAGACTGTAGTTAGTATAACATAGTACAGCATGGCAAAGCACAGTATAGCATAGTAATGTCTTAGTATAGTATCATAGCATAGCATAATCAGCAAAATAACAAATAACAAAATAACAAAGATAAAGTATAGTATAGTATGGAATTCAATCGGAAAACTTAGTTAAAACAAATACGGTATCGTTTGAAATTGTCTAGTGTCTAGTAAGTAACTAGTAAGTATAGTTTTAAAAGTACTAGTACTATAGTACCGTTATAATATTCAGAGTAAAGTATAATCATATCATATTATAGTAAGTACATGTGTTGATATCATTGATATAGTACGGAAGTGTGTGTATACAATACAATGAACCATTGACCAGTGGACTGGACCAGTAACAAGTCGGTAGATTACTCTGAAAGCAATTACTATATTGGCTTTGACTCCTTTGACTATTGACTATTACACTATAGTTGATTTAAGTTTAATTTACTAAATGTAGTCTTTCTTGCTGCTGCAAGCATCTTAGCTATCATTCCAAACGATCCTACTATAACCCTACTTACTATAACCATACAATCATATCAGCCCCACCCCCCCAAGTCAGCAATTCAATCCTCTATTGCTGTGGCCATCTCCGAATCTCGCTTGTCGAAGTCATCTGCAAACACTTCAATTGCGTCTGCCGCTTTCCATGTTTCGAAGTTTTCGTTTGCTTCATCGTCGGGAGACAGTTCTGCTTGAATGAGGAGACAGGTTGTTTCATCATCATCCAAATCCAAAGCTGTTATCAGGTCTGGGTCATTTGCAATCTGTCCCAGGATTGGTTTCACTGTTCGATCAACATCAACATCAACAGGGCCCGTATCAGCTGTAGCTTTTGAGGAGGAGGAGGAGGATGCGGAAGTGGAAGCTATACCAGGACCAGCACTCTCTCTGTAACGCGAGTGGATATCATCGATTTGCTTCTGTAGTGATCTTACTTTTGCAATCACATTCTTGACGATAGTACGTTTTTTTTGATACTCTTCTTCATCTGAATCTGTATCGTCTTCTTCGGCATTAGCCTTATCCTCATCCTCATCCCTTTTTCTTGCAGTTCGTCGTCGTTTTGCTGAAGAGGAGGAAAGAGTCTGCCGTAGCTGGAGATCTAGCAAGGGTTTCTTTTCTGATTTGCTGCACGTAGCGTAGATCTGGTCATTCTCAAGGTTGAAGTGCCAAGTGAGCACATACGAAGATACCTTGGTTACTTACTTGACCGATCTTGACCGTATAGCTGTTAGCCGTCGGTCCGCCGGTCGACTCACTGCAACCCCGTGCTTCATGGCTGGCTGATATTGATACTGACTGATGTGACAAATATATATGGCAAGTTTGCGTGATCGTTAACATCACTGAATCCGACCCAACCTACCCCAACCCCGACCCATGCTGTAAGTAACATACGGGAATGAGCACAAGTTCACGCGAATGTTACATCACCTCACACCTCACTCATCCCAGCCCTCATCTCACCACTTCAAACAAACAAATTGGTTGACTACAAGTTGATTATATGTAAAATGTGAAACATCACCGTCACTGACAGGTACCAGGTAATACTCTACTCACTAGTCATTACTCAGGCTCTACTCTGATTCCGCTTTGGACTCTACTTTGCTTTGTCTTGTCTAGAGTCTTTATAGACTATAGCTTTTAGGCCTCTATAACTCCATGGCCTCTATAGCCTCTATAGTGGCTCAAAACTCTTTGCTACGATGCAGTGCTTTGCTTCATTGCCAACTTCACTGCTTGACTCCTCCATGACCCCAGGATGCCAACACAATACTTCATTGGTTCGACAAGTGATCAGACACAATTAACCGAATAATATCAAAAAAAACAGTTTCAAGGTCGATGTTCAATAATTGTATATTGAACTGAACTGATATCTTCGTAGGCTGGCTGACGGCATACAGATGAACAAGTTGGTCTCATGTGAGTGGCCTCGACCAACCAACTTCATATTTGCAAGCAAGTTGCCTTGTCCTCAACGCCAGCATCAGCGTCTTGCCCAGAGTCGTGCCCTCTACCCAAGGTCATGGACACATCATCATATAGTTTTGCAAACAAGTTTATGCTTGATGTAACAGTGGGTGGATCTGAAACCACCAAAACGAAGTCCACATCCTTCACACCCAGGTTCTCAATACGCCCACTCCAGATTTCTTTGGATTCTGATATACACAGTACAGTCAGCTTTGTCAGCATGGCAAGTGAATAGTTCTTGTCCGAAATCACCCAAGCATCTCCATGATGTCTCATCTCCCCAAAGCAAATGCAGAGACCAGCCGATATTGTTTTCAAAGCTCTGTGTAATTTCACGGATTGAGCCTAGGCAAATCACTTGTATCAGTCGTTATACGAATGTGGACCGTCAACCCTGACACGATATGCAAAAAAAAACACATTGAACTTAATATATAGGTTTGTTTCAATGGAATTGATGATGATTCGATGATGATGAATGATGATGATTGTCATATTGTCAAATTATCAATCAATATTAAATCCAACGTGTGTGATGCATGCATGATACTCCTCCTCCTGTCCCATTTTACTTGATTACACTTCCAAGTTCAACCAACAGTAAAAGAATTTATGAGTCTGATTAAATATCCCGAGTATCTTTGGATATTGGATACTACTTGATATCAATTGGATATGTCCTCTCGAATTGAATTGTTTTATGAAGAGATGTCGTTGTTGAGGTGTTGGGACCGGAGTACCAACAAAGTCACCTGAAAAGAACAGAATAGAATCACAGAAAGAAAAGAACTCAAATAGAAGCCATAAGATCACAAACCATAGAATCTTGAGTGTGAAATATTGCACACTGAATGTCAACCAATCAGATCCATTGATCAATTGAATCAAGAACAAAAATGACTCTGACTGTGACCGTAGAAGCAATCAACCCAACCCACTAATCAACTATTGTTGCCACAAACATGTCCAACTGTGACTGTTAGGCTGCTAGGCTGTGTGGTATCGAATATGTAATACATATATATATGTATTCATTTTGCTAATCAGGAAACTGGTGAATCTAACGATGATAACTATAACTACGACTAACTATAGTAACTGAGTCCCGGACTTATGTTGTTGACGGATGGAAAAACTCTTGTCAGTTCAGTCAGTTTATCAAATCTCTTAAAATCTGTCATGTTCTCAGGCTGACTATCGGACTGGCAGGCTACGATTATTTTGTTTTGTGATATAGTGATGTTCATTCCATGTCATCAATAGTGCCTAGTCTACTATACGTTCCTGATAGTCATCAGCTTAGATACAAACTGCTTTAGACCGTCTATTGTAAGCCCTATTCTACTAATGCCCTACTGGTGGACTCCATATTGGGCTCACAAGATAAAATGCGACTGTGTCTGTGACTGTGACAGCATATGTTGTTAACACGCCGTGGCAACAGGCAACGTATGTTTGCATTTTCATTCTGTCAGTCAGACTGTCAACTGTCAACCAATCGTGGATGGTCATCATTGGATAGATCCTTGTATCAGAACCGAAGCGCATATCACAAAGGAAAACATATCCAGCAATGGTTTTTTTGATCCATAGTCGAATTGTCGAATTGCCGATGACCCACGGCTCATGGACCATGACCATGACCAAATAAATTAGCATCATCATCAAATCATCAATCATCACCATCGATGGACCATCATTGTCATCATCATCATCATCATCATCATGATTCATCATCATCATGATTCATCATCATCGTCATCATCATCAACATCATCGTCAGAATCATCATCATCATCGTCATCATCATCATCGTGGTCATCATCATCATCATCCTCATCATCATCCTCATCATCCTCATCATCCTCATCATCATCATCCTCATCATCCTCATCATCCTCATCTTCATCCTCGTCCTCCTCCTCATCATCATCAGCATCATCATCCCCATCATCATCCCCATCATCATCATCACCATCCTCATCATCATCATCATCCCCATCATCATCATCCTCATCATCAATCATCAATCATCAATCATCAATCATCAATCATCAAGCATCTAGTCAGAACAGTCAGAAAGAACTTGTCTAGTCGGTTGGAATAGCAATGTGTGACCTGTGTGACCAGCTTTTGATCACGTTTTTGATTCCAATTAGATGTAACAACTGTAACAACTGCAGCGACTTGATAATTGATAGCGATAAACCTTGATTCCTTGATCCTCCTCTATATCGATGATCGATATCCAAAGATCAACGATCCAGTCCTGATGATTAAACGAAAACTTTTCCACTTACACAGTCATCGTGAGATTAATCAGAAAATCAGCACATGGTTTCGAGTTGTCTCTTAGTACTTACTCAGGTGGTAAGTCGGTAAGCGGTAAGTAAGTCAAGTAGGTTGATAAATTTGCTGATAGGACTAAAAGGATGATTTATCATCATATCACAGTCACAGCATTTTACCACAGTCACATACAAACAGTTATTCCTTCATTCACTTGGTGACCCGTGAATCTTGAACTGAGACTGGTGGTATATTCTATACACAACTGTAACAATGTAACACACCACCTATCAAAATGAATGAATAATTAAAAACTATGTTTGACATGATATGTGATTTGAAATCACATGACATATGATATGATGTGATAATGATGTAAATTCATTTGACATGAATCAAAAAATATCAAACAGATAAAATTATATTCATGATATTCATGCAAATGTGTCATTCATTGTCAATCACTCTACAACTTAAAACCTGCAACTTTACATGTTTCCAAAATACTAAAATACTAAGTCTTATGTCTAAGTAGCATACGCCCACTTCTGCCCATTTCCATCTCCACTTACAAGTTCTGAATCAAAGGGTAAGCTCTGCTGACAAGCACTTCGCAAGCTCCATGCATCAACTGCTTGATCAGAAGGAGGCTTGATGCGGGTGAAGTCGATGGACTCACTGAAACGATCGCCGTTGTTGAGCACGTTCTCAAAAGCAGGCTTATAGTTTGATATGGAATCCTGATTGTAAGCAACGAGGTAGGTGAGAGTAGTAGCAGTCAGAGTAGGGTCCATCATCCATCGCCTAATCACCAAAACAAAACAATACTACTTTTGAGTAGGTGGAAGTGGAAAAGTCATACTCACTCACATGACGAAACTTGAGAGCGAACATTCGTTCATAATTGATTTATCTTGTTCTCCATTGAAAATTATTATGTGATAGGTAATATGTCTCAACCAACTCGATCAATGTGTTTTTAATCAGTCCATTGGTCAAATCCCTGTCCTGAACCATGGCCAAGGCAGCATGTTTCACTTGTGACCATTTGCGCGGAGCACCGCGAACTCCAACCTTCAATTCTTTTTTGGCATTTGCTCTTGCAGACAACAATGGTAAACCAATATTTCTGCAGCGTGTGCTGATTGCCTTTATAAGCGAATTGTATCCCTCGTTCACCGCGACATCCCCTTTGCCAGTCGCTGCCCAGCTGGTAATGAGCGAGTGAAGAAGTGAACCTATTGTTCCATTCGCTGCACACTGACAAAACTCGTCATAACATAAGCCTCTGAGTTTTCGTGTGTTGGCTTCAAGTTTTTCGTGAGGAGTGTCAATGATGAACTTGGCCAAAGTTTTGCGTTCGGAACATGGTTGATCGGGTGGCAACTTGGTTAAGATAAACAACGCTGCTGGTAGTCGCTTGCAATCGGACACAATTCTTCTACTGTAAGAAGCAAAATGGTGAAGGTTCAAGTTGACCCCCAGTTCCAGAACATCTGACAGTTCAACAGGAAAATCGTCTGGACATTCACGAAGAGCAAGGCTAATGTCTCTGGCCCACAGTTTAGCATTAAAGGAACCCAGACTCGCCATTTCCTGCGCAAGTGCCTTTGCTTTACCATGAACCATGAGTTCCAAAACATTGCATCGATTGGATGTTCGGATGAATGCAAAGTGATGAGTCAGCGGTTCCCGAGATCGACTTGAGATTTGAAGGGCGATCCACCACATCGGGTTGAGTGTTGCGGCTATTGCTTCTCGTCGCCATCTTCCAAGCCTGGACCTATACTCTGCATATTCTTCAGCAGATGGTTCATCCAAGGTACCAGATGCCTCAGAGCTCAGGGCACAGACCTGACTTGGTGAGATGAGATGACTGAGATGACTTGACACCATTTGATATGTGACTGTGACTGTGACCACTCGTTTGAGCGTACTCGTTGTGACCATTGTGGTTGTTTGTTTTGTAATGGAAAATGGTTAAAGTAAAGTAGTCAATCATGAGTCATGAGTAAGAAGTCATAGGTCCATAGGCCGTAAGCTTTACAGCAAACCGCCAAACTAAAAATTGCGACGGTGCATGAATGTGTATGGTAATGTCGGTGACACTGATGATGATGGATGGATTTAATAATGCACATGATTGGATTGGTCTGATTGGCACTGATCATTCTAAATGATCAGTTAGAATGATCAGCATTTATTCCTCTGATTATGTCAGTTATTAGTAGCAATGGTTTCTGATGGGTATGGTTGTTAGTTGTTGACAAGTTGTTTGTTGACTTGACTCGACTCATTATTTTCATTCAGACCACGGCCATCGGTCAATGCCAGCCATGGAACGAGAAACCGTAACAGTATGTAATCTGCAATCAGAAGTTTGAGATGACAAGTTGTAGTTGTAGTACATCTAATTCAAAAATAAAGTGTGTTGCCTTGACGTTTGTAAACTTACATATATTGATACGACATAAAAGCATAATATAATGAAAGTGTTTACAATAATGTCGGCTAGTCAGTCAGATGATCTGATGATGCCTGATGGTCTTTGATGGTTCGTAGTAAATGAGTTAGTGGTTAGGTTAACACGGTAAGCAATGCAATAGTTTGAATTCGTTGCTGGTTGATGTTGCGTAGGAGTTCACGAGTATAATATTACATTAAATATGAATATGAATGACATGAATGACAATTATTTTATTAACAACTGATAAAATGATTTGTTACTTCATACAACTAACTTACAATCCTTTCATGTCCGTTCATGCTTGTCAACCAGGGAAGAATGATAGTGTCAGTTAGTCTTAGTCTTAGTGTTAGTATGATTAATCAATGCATGGTTGTTGTTATTTGATGTTGCTAAAAATGGTTGTCCAGTTGTCCATGATATCGCATCATGTAAGGGGTTATATGTGGGTAAAGTTTTTTTTGTAATGAATAAAAATCATCATCAATCACCAATAAGTACATGTTGTATTGTATTGTATTGTCGTCTATTGTGCTTCCAACTGTTTGATTGAGTCATTGACCTCAGGTTGACCTCACCTCCTATTCAACCAACCCACAACTTCCCACAAACCATCTTCGCCATCGCGCATCCTAAGCTGAAACAACTTTTGCAAGGTAGAGTTGCATCACATTTGTTGCGGCCATCTTCCTTGCCAGTGCCAGTAGCAATCTTCGGTCCAATGTGTTCTCCAGCACCGCCTGACAACTTGCACAATCAAACGGGTCAGGGACTGTGCAGGCAGGGAGACTGTTAGCCATAGTAATCGTAACAGGACACGACGGTCAGACAGTCAGTGTATATACTGTCCAGTCTATTGTATAATAATGTAATGCTGCAATGTATCTGTACTAGGTAGTAGTGACTGTGACTGTGACAGTCATACAGGCAGTGACAAATGTGACGGCGGTCTGATTGTAATAATACCAAACTAGCCAAACTATACCCTTTGCAAGCCTTCGCAACCCCAAGTGGCATCAGTACGGTTGGTGGTATGACACGAGGACAATAGGAGGCAGTCAGCCGGGCCGCAACGAACTCTATGAGGAACCTAACGTGACTAGTAAATAGTGATTGATATGACATGTGGGTAAAGTGGCGAAGTAGTGGTCAGTGGTTGGAAATGGTATCAAAAATCATTGACAGTCTGACAACCTCGCTCACATTGCTTCGTATGTTTGATTGACTGAGCCCTCCTTGCTTGATTGCTTGGTTTAGTGTTTTCCATGTTTATAGAGATATTTATTTACAAGTATATTAAGTATATGTGTGTGTGTGTGCTGTGTATACCGAAACTAAATACATACACATTTGACATAGAATTACGCATGTACAAAAATACTTATAAACAATTTTGGTCTTTTGGTCTGCTGACAGTCCTGCCTGAACTACATTAGTACGTCTTCTTCAGTCGGTATTCAGTGTTTGAGTGGTACAGTGGTAGAATCGTTCAAAAATTAAGAACCATGTAACTTTGAGCCCCTTCACTGCCCCTTCACCCGCGAAGCTTTCCCAAGACTGGCCATTCCGAAAGCCTTCATCATCATCCAAGGTTGTTTCCCAAATATCACGCAAAGGCAGCAGCGTTTGCTCAAAATCCGATGCCGGTGGGTAACGAATTTTCAATCCAAAGGCTTCTGGAAGTACTTGAACAATGTTGGAAATCCTCCTGGATAGCAAATATGCCTCAACATCACCAATGGAACCCCATCTGCCTGCCACACATTTTGGTATGATGGTTCTGCAATGAGTTGTTGCCGATACCACTCCTAACTTCGAAGCCCAAACTTTGTAGACAGTTCTGATTGAATCACGCCAGGTGTAAGAAATTTTTGCCAGTGTAGCAAAATATTTCAACGGCTTCTGATCATCTTGCGCGTGAAGTTTCAACCATGCATCTACCACGTTGAGACTAGTTTTGATGATGAGTTGCGCAGCATGCATCAAACAGTTGAAGGTCAGGAATAGTGTCATATCATCATGTTCGACAATTGTTCCACACATTTTCTTGAACCGTGACTGATCAGCTCCCCCATCGGATGTACATAGGAAGCAACGAAGCAAAGGTCGCTTGAGTGCACCTGAAGCCAATTCATCAGCCTCCTCCACGCAATGTGGCGATGCCCTGATTTTGTTGGTCTCAATGGCTGGACAACCGACAGACATCAGTTGCTTCTGAAGAAGGCAAAATGTTCCCCTGGCCGACTCATCGGAAACAACTTGAATATCCGAAAACAACTTCTTACGATGCCACGTAGAGGCCGGCGTCATGGTGGGTTCTGGTATATATAATGACTCGAGTTCCAAAGACATCAGCTTGCTTCTCTTCCACACTGAGGTGGTGGTGGCATCGCTACCTGAAGTGATGCCAAGGGGGTGTGGAATCCCTGGAACCATATCTCATGAGCATCAGTGAGCGCATAAGACAACATCGAAAAAGTGAGAATGAGATGAATGAAAATTGCTGATAACTGACAACTGATAACTTGTAGTGGCAAGCATTACAGATCAACTGAGTAAAAACAATATCGGTATCAGACGGTATCTGTGTCAGCGAACAAGTCCTTTGTTACTCAAGTTGCCTTGTTACTGGTTACGGTTACTACTAATTAGTTAGTAGTCAGTAGTCAGTAGTTATTGTTTATTGTTTGTACCAAGTTATAGACCCAAACAGACAAACTGATAACATAGTTCCAGTTAATGTGTTTGAAACGAACACCATGTTGCTTCTGTTGTGCGCCGGCCACTGGCAACAACAGCAGCGGCAACAACAACCGGGGGGGTCATGAAGTCATGGGGTCATGACACATCATCACCATCCCAAACCATCCTAGAAATACGAAAACAGGCAAATAGACAAAACCTGACTTGTGAAATGATACACTTATAGCTTATAGACGTTTATTGTCGTCATTTGAATCATTTGCTGAAAAACAGTCACAATGATAGCATACAAACAATTACAAATGACGAATTCATAATTCATAAACCATTTTTCAGGTCAAGTATTGCTTGATACCCACCCGGTATGAAAATAAGCACATCAGTGGCAATGAAGCAAATAAGTATAGTATATAAATATGATAATAGTATATACATGCATTGCATAAACCGTTGCCTGAAGATGCAAATGTACACAGTACCGCCGGTATATATGATTCATGATGGATATGTGCATATGCATATGATGTATATGTATATGGTTTCTTTAAATAGTCTATCTGATTCGATCAGTCAATCAATATGGTTTTTCAAGAATACAAATACCATGAGATATCATCACCAATGTGAGTTGGCCCACTGACCCACGTTGAAAATTGATACTGTCCTGACTGTCCAAATATGATAATATAGTCATGAGTCAAAGTCATAGTCAGTCTCAAATAGTCTCATAGTTGAAAAAAGCATAATGTTCTTACGGTGACGGTGGGTTTTGTTCTGTCCCTACTTGACGTAGTGGTCTTACCTAATGCTTCGTGTTTTCCAGAGCCGCCCGACAACTGAGGCAGGCACTGAATGAGTGCACAGCAATCGCTGGTAGGGTAGATGATAATCCAATTTCCAAGGATTTGTGTTCCATGGTGTCGTGGAACCGTTGAAAGGCAGCAATCCGGGTAGCACCTAAAATAACCTCAGCTTTTATAAAGCTTTCTTTGCTCACATCGATCATCAAAAGCTTGCCATAGTCTGCACAGGCTATGTTGCAAAGGGATTTTCGTACAGCTGAGACAATCTGACCCCTTGGGGTCATGTGACTACGCTGCCTTGTGTCCCGATCCTTCCCCTTTACAGATATGTCGAACATTGCGTTGGTGATTTCCGTTTGGCCACAAACAGCCAAAGTCAACTGCTCCAGTGAAATGTCGCACAAGGCTGACGTCTGAGTTCGAGAAGTCTTTGATGTCCTTGATGCAGTCGTTCCTGCTACTTGTGCTTTCGCCAACTCACGTTCGCTGCGACGTAGTTGTTGATGTGCCTGTGGCCATTGTATCACAAAAAATGACATGACTTGATTCTGAACATATTTCGAGTTCGTGTCTGGTCCACTTACAAAAAACAAGCACATAATGTATGGTTACGTGGACGTCATGTGTCATGTGTACGTTACGTGGACTAACGAACACATGGTTGCATGATATATATATGATGTATGCATTGATGGATCTGGATCGGAGAAGTCCCAAATAGGTTTGCAAAAGTTCGCTAGAAATGAAAATAATCATCATTATGATTACGATAGGTTTTATGCATACAAAGAAAATAAACAACACAAGGGTGGTACTTGATTATATTTGATTTTGATCAATCAAATCAAGAATCGATCATCATCGAATCAGGCAATGATGATGAATTTAACTCTTTTCAATAACCGGTAGCTGTTACTCATGCGACTCACGATGTATTACTGTATTACTTGATTACTTGATTAATTGTGATTGTGATAATGTTATGTTTAAATCAAGCTAGTTGAAGTTGATGTCAATCGTCAACATCATTCATAGCATAGTTATTATATTCGGAATCTGTACTAGTCAGTTTGGTATGCGACAACTGTGTCAACAAGTTATATAATTGTAACAGTTGTATCTCGTATCTTATATTCTACATTATACATTGCTACATTTCTACTCAGATTTATCCATTCCATTAACCACGTTTCAGACTTCAGACCTCCAGTGACCTCCTTGGCTGCATGGCCCAAAGCAACCAGCTGCCGGACGTCGCGTACATATAGATATATCTACATACGCACACACACACACATATATATATACATTTACATATAGATATATAGATATATATTTGTATGTTTTTGCAAATCATCGATCTATACATATACACATGCATTGATACATATACATACATATATTTACATATACATATACATATACATTTACATTTTCATTATACATATACATTTACATTTACATTTAGATATACATATATATTTAGAAATACACAAGACAGAAAAAAAATACATAATTATACAAAATACAGAATAAATAAAACACAATACAGAATACACAATACATGATACATATACATAAACATAATACAGATACATAGTACAAAATACATACTACATAATACAAAATACAAAATATATCATACAAACAGACATACATTTTACATATACAATATACATACACATATACACATACATATACATATACATATACATATACACATACAAAAACAAATACATATGCATATACGTATACAGTATACATACACATAGTCACATACATATACACATGAATATACACATACGTATACATATGCATATACATATACCTTTACATATACATATACGTATACATATACATATACATATACTACAGATTATAAACATAACATTGTTGGAGGTCAGTATATCCGATATTGTACTGACAAATGATCTAACATAAGAAAATACAACCTGCTTTGTTTTACTTGTGAAAGGCATTTGCAACCATGTGTAAACATGACTGTAACATGCAACATCTAGGCAACCTAAGCAAACTACACAAAAAATCACGAAAGGTCGGGTCGGGGCTGTGAAAATGTGCCACATGTTTCTGTTCAGTGCCAGCATTCTACTTGGTTTGATTTACTTTGTTGATTTGTTGTTGCTTCCTAAGTGTTCAACCGACCATGAGAACATGACATAACCAAGGCCAAACAAAACACTGAACACAGCCATCAATGCCGCACTGCCTCATTCCGTGGATCCATGTCCAACAATTCCATCAACCATCAATCATTGATCATTCATCATGAATCATTAATGTTTAATCCCTGTTCCTGTTCCACTCCCTTGCCTGCGAAGCTTCTTGTCGGAGTCTTGCAATTGTCGCGTCCCGCACATCGATGTGCCACAGTTGTTCCGATAGAGTTAAGGAACCATAAAGTTCAGGGTCAACATCAACACATTTTCTGAGAAGTTGCTTGGTGGTCAACTGACACAGCTGATCCAACGAGTCCTGCGTTTTTATTGGAACCAACGCTGTCACCAATGGTTCAGAAGAAGACCCTTGAGAATCTGTATCCATTCTATCTGTTCCACCAGAGTGGCTGCTCTGACTATCATCGGGTTGGTTGGCAGTAGGGAAATTTTGTCCCGTTGAATACATTGAGCGGTGCTGAACTTGCCGACGAAGCTTTTCTAGCACGTGATTCCAGTCGTCAGCCGTGAAGTAAACCCCGAATCGACACAACACAATCGGGATTACGCTAAGGTTAAAGGACTTCCCAGATTGATCCACTGCAAACCTGACTAATATTTGCTTGAAGCCAGCATCTTGTGCACTCGGAAGACGCTTCCCCAACGTCTTAGCCAAAGCAAGCCTTCGGCCGGACAATGGGGTGAAATGAAATGTGGCATATATTTGCTTTGTCTGGATATATCTGAGTACTGATTTGGGAAGGGTGCCGAAATTGAATGAGTGATATAAATCATGAAATGACGAACACTGAACACTGGTTTCGGTCCTATAGATCTACTCTTGTCGTTCTAATATAATTTATCCAATCAGATGAGTCAGAGAAACCTTGGGTCCTGATATGCTTATCCAACAGTGATCCAGCAGCCAACAGCAAAAAATTGCTGGAGTCAGGCAGTTCGGGTTTGGCAAACCTAATTGCGTCGGTAGTCTGAACGACACGTATCAAAAGGTTATATCACGAATCCACGGTACGCCAATAAATCCATGACTATTTGCTTTGAATATCGAGCTTTCTCATATTAAAACAAAAAAAGACATGCGAGAGAGAAAAAACAAACACGATGAACAATATGTATTCACATCCGTGTTACAGATAGTATTCCAGCCTTTTACATAACTTGAGTTTGTGAAAGGAGTTAAGGAATCACACAGTTTTTTTTCAGCAAACCAAATTGTACGAGTGTAAGGCGCACAATATGTTTGGATTGGTGTACATACAATTGATGCAAATGTAATATGCACAAAATGGAAGGTAAAGTAATTAAGCTGTAAACTGTAAACGGTACCATCGAATCAATGCATATCGAAGTAACAGCATCATAGCCGCACAGCGATGTTGTCACTAAAAGTATCCCCAAGTTAGTCTCGCAGATTGAGGTTTCGACACGATATGAGATAGCTTAAGTCAAGTCGAGATTCAGAGTCTGTCGGTCACATACCAGCTGCTCACCCTTCCAGCGGACCCAGGGCTGCAGGATGTAGTGCAGCCGGTCCAGAAGCAACGCACTCATCGCTCATGGCCCCACGATTGCAATGTTCAAAGAATGAAGAACATCCATATTACACGATGTTGGTGAAGTTCATTGGTGAGGGTGAGGGCCTAGCTTACAACTTTTCAATGACTCATTCAACCATCAGGACATAATCAATGGAAATTTGCTCGTTGAA
Organism: Symbiodinium kawagutii; assembly: GCA_009767595.1. NCBI lineage: Eukaryota > Dinophyceae > Suessiales > Symbiodiniaceae > Symbiodinium > Symbiodinium kawagutii. The sequence continues at coordinate 133,934 of VSDK01020618.1, forward strand.
TCAGGTTGTTTCCATATACGTGATAGTGGACTCGTTGCAGTTCCAGCATTCGATCGACCAGAGAGAAGATACTCCTTAAGGCCTTAAGGTCTGTGTTTGTGTTTCTGCCAAATCTATGATTATAATGAATGTAAGAATGTTCAAAATTGTCGTTTGTCAGTTGTCAGCGTGTACACAAAACGACACATATAATTTTACAAAGAATGCTGATCAGCAATCAAATACAAACGATCAATGTTAGGACCTAGGTATGTAACTATAGTCAACCGAATGGTAGTCATTTTGAAAAGGATTGGGTTGTCTGGGTTGTAAATGATTTGACATGATTCATAAACATGTCATGTTTGTTAGAAGGTAAAGCAAACACATTACATACGAGTACACAGCAAATACATGAACAAAATCAATGTTTATCATGATGATGATTGGTTTCAACTTAGAATATTTGCACATGAAATAAAATACAATTAAACCATACAATTCATGTAATTCACACAATTTAGTCCTACCCCATGGACTCACAAACCAACAAATTATTAGTGTTAAATCTGTGAAATCCATTTTTACAATTACGTATTCAGACCCGCTTAACTATGTAGATCAAGAAATGATCGAACATTTATTTGTTGTCTCTTGGATTTTCTTCACTCTGGTCCTTTCGATCGATGCAAAATGTGAGCCAAATTCTTTGAAGAATCAACGTGGTATCGATGCGAGTGGCTTAAACCGTTTCAAAAAAATAACATATCCATCGGTTATCATGTTTTGTGAGGGCTTAGTCTAAAAACATGGGGTAAAAAAAAATATATATATCAATAATTACATCCCAAAAACTGTCTATAATTGATAAATACACCTCAAAAAAAACTATATATATTAGAAACCACACTTGGAAAAAATGCTATAATCAACAATTGCATCAACAAAAAATTTTATATATTAAAAAACACAGTCGAAAAAAATACAAATATACAACATTCGTCCGAAAAAAAATGAACCTTAATAAATAAATTGATTTTTTTTCATATGTATTAGTACCAAATCAGATGAAAAAACGAAACAATAATCCAAACATCGAGATCATCACGAGTTACCCGTTGGGAACCTCAAGCCCGTAACCTCCTGACATTACATGTTGACCCCAGTAGCACGCAGCATCTTTCAAAGCTTAATTATCTTGAATCTTTAGTCCTTTCCCACGGCTCCAGTGAAACGAGTGGCTTGCAGAGAGCATCTTCAGCCGCTCCAAGCCATGCTGTTGTGTAGAGAAGTCTTTGCATGTGAAGCACCTATGTTTGTGCAATAGAAACAAGAAGTATGTGGTGCATCATATATGTACACATTGTCCAAAACTGAAACGAATTGCACATATGATCCGTATTTCAGAGGAACTGGTAGTTTCGCGATCATGATCATTCAGAGGCTGAAAACCGCATGTTGAGTGCTGTAAAACATGAGTCGCCAACTACATGTTGAGTGCTGCCATTGTCGTTGGAAGTCGTTTCATCTGTACAGTCTACAGGTAAATGACATAACTAGATATGTTTTTGCATGTGTAAATGAATTTGTTTAATGGCTTATATCCATAAATCTCTATCCGCACACACACATTCACATTTACCACACATGTACCGGAGCTCTTGCATTTCTTTGGCTCCCTTGTCCTTGAGCCAGCATCGGAGACGCCACAAACAGCATGGGTACTGATTGGTGGATGACTGACATGACAGACTTTATATTTACATGAAATATGTGCCGTGATATCAGGGGTTTCTCAAAATTGGGCTACCCCCAAAATCATCCCCTGTATGAAATATAAAGTCATGACATGGATGTTTCTCAAATTGAGCTACCCAAAAAAATCATTTCTTGTTTATCATTTCCAGCACTAAACCAACCATTTGATGATCAAAGCCGCCATCTTTCACCGGCGAAGTTTGTCGGTCAACCAGCCGCTACCAGCAACTCGACAGGGAACCAATGAGCCGACCATGTAGGTGGTTCATCCAGGGATGTTCCATGTAAGGATTCGGCATTGCAAGACTTGTTGACTTGTTGGCCCATGAGATGCGCGCAGGAAAGCCACCAGCAGCAAGCTAGATCAAGAAAGGTATGGGTATGGGTCAATATTATCAACCAACTAATGGGGGATTTCCACCAACAATTTTATAGGGAAATCAATGGTAAATGGTGGGGGAACCATAGGTACAGGGTTTTGACCCACAGCCGTATGAAAAACAAAACATCATGAAGCCTGCATGAATGCACGATGTGGGTACTGATATGCCAGGGCATCTCAGCGTGCCAAAGTGCAGCTCTCTTTTCCATCAGCACCTCGGGTGCAGCTGCAGTTGAAACCTTGCCACGGAGTGGCGGAGACGCGCAGTGCGTTCCTTCGCTTGTGGATGCGTTGCTTGTCACGTTGTCACTTGGTTGCGTCCGATGAGTTGGTGTCCTAGAAACGAACAGCGCCAAACCCTCCCAGGTAACTGAGGAGTTGACTTGGGATGGCCTTTTGATAGGATTCGTGTTTGTTTTCACCACGGAAATTCCATTCATGAACTACTAATGATATGCTTCGTTGTTGTATCTGAACCGATTAATAGGCTGGACATTGGTTCAAGACCTTCTGTGCTTGTTGTGTTCTGTTCATCTGACAGCCATGGCCACGTAAGGCCACCTCATAGCTGAAGTCATTTATTGTCATCGTTGGCATGCTGTGGGATTTTACTGGGTTGCAGCCAAGGGTTCAAGTCATGCGTATGTGATGTGACGGAACTCCGCAGAATGCTCGGCTGAGTGTCGCTGAAACTGTCAAAGTTGATTCTTGGGTCTGCTGATCCCTAACCAACCAATCTGCCAAACAAAAAAAAATCATTGTGAGTGCAAGAATTTAAGCTACCATGAGAACAACAAATGAAAAAACAGGTAGATAAAACATGATCATTAAAACAATCGTTTTACAAATAATCTTTTGACATCTCCAAGTTCTTTGCCGTTTTACAATCATCTTTTGACATCTCCAAGTACCATTTGGTTCGAACGCTAATGTTGTTCTTAGACGGCGCAACCTCAACACTGAAATCGCCTCCGCCCGATGCATGGACCATGGGAACTCAGCAGACTCAGCGGTCTTACCATTTGGACTTACCAAATGGATCCAAATGGAATGGCTTGAGATTGGCACGGTGACAAATGCTTCCCTTACAAGGCCCCACCCTTCCAGCAACCTGTATAGTAGGTAACTAGGGAAACCCTAGTAGGCATGGTTAACCATTAGATAGGTAGTTGGAAGGATAGGGGAGGAGTACATGGAAAATAACCACCAACAACATCTGCTGGATATGCTCGCTGTGGCTGCTGCAAATGCCCATGGTCCATTGGGCACTCTTTGCCGCGTGTGACACGTGAAGACGGTGAAACATCGCCGCAGCAGTGAGCGCTGGAGTTCGAGGGTGCACCGTTCAGGGGATCTGTTTCATAGGGGTACGAACTGGATGTGCACGCAGATCTCCAAAGCTTACCAGACACGACGTGGCGCTGTATACCATGGGCCCCATAGAACCATGCAAAAAACATGTTTTTAAGACACCAAAATATGAGATGGTATTGTATAGTTTGCTAAGTTGGTGAACTTAAGTGAGTAAGTACTATCTAAAGCAAGGCTCAACCCATTTCAAATAAGCTGGATTAGCGCTGGTTGTTGAGAGCAGTAATTTCCAACCATGAAGTGAGATGTACTCGAATATACATGAGCAACTACAGTGATTAGTTTGTGTAATGCAAATCATCGCTCTCAGCAAATTTCATGTCCACGTCTATGCCTATGGGTGAAGATATTGACCATCAATTTGCCACTAGTAAGCACCATTTTCCCCATCATGAACCGCATCATTCGCCACAGCACCATTGCCAGATGAACCATCAACCATCAACCATCAACCATGAACCATCAACCATGAACCATGAACCATGAACCATCAACCATCAATCATCAATCATCAGCCATGATCATCTGCCATGGTCCATCAACCATCAACCAGCCGCAATGGTTACACCCCTCCCGGCCGTTCCTTGGCTCGCAGCGCCGCCCTGGCGGTCTGTGTGCCCTCAGCCGAAGAGCTTGGCCAAGGTCGAGCGTTGGAACTCCATGTTATGCACCTGAAGGGTTGCCGTTGACGACTCGTACCCGGATGGTGACCATGGCGGCACCCTATACAAGGTGGGTGCCCCTAGGTTTAAGTTGTTTCACAAGGCATTTAGCTATAGTTATATCACAACTGGTAGTTACCCTAGTTACCACCCAACCTAGCTAACTAGGGTGCCTCAGCTTGTAGCTGGATGAACCTGTGAAACCATGGTGACTCTTACCACTTACGATCCCTGGGCCACATCCAAGTAGTGGATGAGGAGTGCTATAATCCTTAAACTGCCGGCCATGATGGCCTACAGCGACTATTTGCTAACGTCACCAGTGGATGTCGCCAGAGTTCGCTGGGCATACCTTTGTATTTGGTCAGCACTACGCCATCATATCTGGACCCAACAAATACGCAAATACTCCGCGCATGGTATATCTACACACATAATAACTAGGTCATTTCATGGGCAAATGTAGGTAAACCAGCATTTGTTTCGAACCCTCCTGGTAGCTCCTTAGATCACCCTTTAAAGGCTCTTTAAAAGGCTATGTGCGCACCCCTGGCTCCTTCGCCCCCTCCCAACCACCAGCCAGTGAATATGCCAGCAGCATGGGTATCTGGGTTACGCAACCACCATAGCATGCCACTCACAACTGAACCCACCCGTCTTTCAGGTGGAACAGAACGACCCATGTGACGAAAGATCCTGTGACCAATGGCTATAGGGCCAGTTGGGGCCCCGACTTGCAACCATCGTAAACATTCCTGACCTATTTCAAATCGAACCTAGCTACTTATTACCACGAATAAGCCGTAGTTCAAACCATGAAACATCACTATCAACTGATCATAACCAACCAGTATTCACCATTAAGCAACATCAACCATCAGTTGACAGTATGTGTTGACCTCCAGTCTTCATCATTACCACCATTATTACCTGGCTATTAACCAACGTCACAGAATAACCATGCTTAATGACGATGACTTCATCACCATATCACCATAAACTCATTATCATAATCAAATATAATCAACCAGTACGTATTAACCATAGTTAACTACATTCAACCATGGTTAATAAACCATAGTCAACTAACTAACTTGAGCAATGTAACGACCATTACTAGGCCATAGATAGTCTATAACCATAGATATTTAACCATAGTTAGCTATTTAATGACAAGTTAAGATTGAACTCCTAGTTAAAAAAAAAACATAGATGCTTCAGTTGATAGCTAGGTAAAAAACCATAGACGCTTATAGATAACCCCTAGTTAAAACCATGGTTGATGATTGACCCCCTAGTTCAGTGGCCCACAACTTGGGTCATTCGCACCCCTCGCCGTCGCCACGTTTCGCCGCAGCGTCGCTCGCCTCCCGAAACTGATCCACCACGGACTGCAGCATGGAGGCAACGGCGCCACCCGCCTGGGAGGCGCCGGAGCGCTCTCGGCGCCCGGTGGAATGGCACCAGGTGCGGATGGTGATGGTTGTTGAAGGGATCAACTATGGTTTTTTATAATGGTTCATATGGCAGTGGGTCAACATTATAATATGATGAACCATTTTTTATAATTGTTAATTTAATGAACATATCACCATTATAATGGTTCAACATGGTAATATGTTCATTTTAAAATGGTTAGAATGATTTTACAATATGATGAAAATGGTTAATGGTCAATTCTAATGGTGATTTCTGATGGTCAATTCATCCTGATCAACCATGAGTTCTGAAGGTTCATGATGCTGAAAAATGATTAATGATGGTCGATGACGGGTTCTTTTATGGTTGATGACCTGGCGATGGTGACCTTCCGGAAAAAAAAACAACCTCCCCCAAGAAACTAAAGAAAAAAACAACCATTTATTATGGGTAAACCATTTATTAAGGGTAAACCATTTATAAGGTTTTTCATAATTCCAATAGCTTTATAAGGGTAAACCATTTATAACAACCATTTACCTAAATGTTTTAAGGCTTTTAAGGGTGAACCATTTATAATTCAATTCCTGTGGACATTCCCACGCAGCAAGGTTAGGGGCTACCAGAGTGTATCGGTCAAATGTCATTTACATATACTTAACCGTTTTTGATCAACTACTAGTACGGGTTTAAACCACTGCAACCGTTTGACTAAACTGCTACAGTAGTTAGCTTGATAATGAACACCATGTTCATATAGCTGGTTCAAACATTCTTAGTGTCGTCGCCACAAAGAACTCTTATGGTATCGCAAACATACACCAAGCAACCATTGTTGACCAACCAAACATTTTCAACAACCAACCACCGCCTCTCTTATCCACTTGCTCAGGTGAGGTTGTGGGTCCTTGTACCCCTCCCCTGACCCTGCACTAGTCCAACTGTTGGGCCGTTGATCACCGTCCGCAAACTTGGGATTCTTGGTACCCAGCTCGCCATACTTCGCATCGGTAGATACCCTTTTCAACCGTCCGTCATGATGTCATCAAGGACCAGCCACGACTAACCATTGGTTACAGTCACATATAATCGATTGGCAATGCCTCCCGCACATACCTATACCCAAATTCATCGAAGTGGTTGCTTCACGTATACTGGATGATTTGGTAGTTTCTCAAAATAGGGGACCCCCAAAAATGGTTGGTTTATTACTATAAATGACTATTAATGGATGATTTAGGGGCACCCCTATTTTGAGAAACCACCATTTGGATGGTACCCAAATTCATCCAGGTGGTTGGTATACGCATCTTTGGATGGCACATTGGCACCCTAAACCTCCCCCCCATGCGCCTCCTTCATCTCCCGCAGGAAGTCGATCAAAGCGCTCTCCTTGATCCGAGCCTGGCGAGGAGCCGTCGCACCCCACCGTTTCACATGCGGAGGAGCTGACTTTCCCCTGCCAGGTGAGCTTGGGAAAATCTCAAAGTATCCAGCCGGTCGAGCGCCGGATTGGAGTAGTTTTTCTGGTTGGCGGCTTCAACCCCGATGAAAAACAATTAGTGAACCAAGCGTTTCTTAATCATCATTACTTGGGGAAATGAAATTTGATTGGAATAGTTTTGGTAGGGTGAAGTTCCTATCCAAGTTTGTCATTGATGGTCCATTGATTGTAGGGAACGACCCTGGTGACAGCAGTTGAGTGAATGCGGCCTCGGTATTGGAGAGGTGACCATAAACATGACGTAACCGAAGCTTACTAGAAACGCTTGGTAACGGAAGGATTCTGTCAACGAACTGATCCAAAATCCAAGCAGGGAAACGGGTGGAGAAAATACACAATTGCACAAACGGAATGTGAAACAAAGATGGGTCGGAGTACCAATAATGTCATGATCGATTTTTTCTGGGTGACTTTCGTTCATATCGATAATGTTGCACGACACTAACGCAGAATTACACATTTGGATACTAAACATTTCCATCACCGCTAGACATCACAAATCACGCACGCTTCCACAAAAATGTTTTCTGATGTCATGTTCCAGAATCCAATAACACCAGGTACGCAGCTTTGTTTCTACACAGGTTACTTTCCAACGATGATTTGTGCGAACGTCCGAGCCATCCGTGCTCCTTTGGTCGATCGAGTACAGATCATTATCCTCTCATGCGGTTGCAAATATTCAGGCAACATCACCACCCTGTGAACGGTCAACTCCTCACACTCATTCATAAGTTTAAAGCAATTACTGTACAACAACAACAACAACAACAACAACAACAACAACAACAACAACAACAACAACAACAACAACAAACATAAATACACCAACCATTTTCAACTGAATTATAATTTATAACCATATAATAGACATCAATAAACCAACCATTTGTTGGGGTCCCCTTTTTGTGAGAAACACCCACATTGCTTATGGACCAATAAAATCCAACAAAACTAACTGGGGGTAAAAATTGTAATTACCCACTTCCTCGTCGCGCACTTCTGTCCCCAACGCCACCAACGTCCCCGACAACGCCTGCCCCGTTGAGGATTCCTGAGTGGCGGTGCCCAAATGGGTGGAGTTCCTAGGGCCATTCTGTGAGAGACTGGACGTGGGGCTCCTTTTGTGAGGTCCAAACACCTTACTGTAGCATTGGAGCATCATCATCCACGATCATTCATAGTCATTAAGCGTAGTCCAACATTTTCAGCCACTCTAACATCATCCCATTAGAATATCAACGACTCTGAAAATATTGCATTATTAACCATCATGATCAACCGTTCTTAAGCATCATCACCCCCCCATTTAAGAATTTACTCTACATTAAGTCGTTATGAAATCCATTAATATTATCATCGACCACTACTGAACAAACCAATCATGGTTAAACCATTACCAACGAGGATCCGTTGGGGGCAATCACTTGTTGATATTCATGATCACCCATTGGTAAGCCATGATCAAAACACTATCCATTTCAAACCCATGATCCCTATGAAACCATGACATTCCTATCGTCAATCCCATTATTACTCCCAAAAAAAGGAGTCTCAAGTCCTCGATTGCTGACACTCCTAGGCTTGCACTCCCCTGCCCTGCCACTCCTGGTAGCTCCCCTTTAAAAGGCCAGAATGAGACACCCCTGGGTCCAAGCAGCTCCCACCCAACCACCAGCCAGTCAAACAATTTAGATCATGGATCAATTAGCGGTTCACTGATGGCTGAATTGTGGTTAGCATTGGTTACTTGATGGCTAATGATGGTTGATCCATGGGTATAGCTATGGGTCAAGCAACAAATCAATCCAACAACCAGTGGTTCATCATGGTAAATGCTTGATAATACGGAATGCAGCATGACCATATGTAGTGGGCTGGGTGCCAATGATCCCAAGTTTCTGGATTGGTTCACAGCCACATGGTATTGACCTAAAGCCATATCGCTACAAAACAGCTGTAAAATGATATCAAAATGTGGAGTACACTACTACTACTACTACTACTACTACTACTACTACTACTACTACTACTACTACTACTACTACTGCTACTGCTCCTGCTACTACTACTCCTGCTGCTGCTGCTACTACTACTACTACTACTACTACTACTACTACTACTCCCAGCAATGAAGTCATCCGACACTCGCAGGCATAGGCACCTGGTCCACGTCCCGAAGAGAGTCCCTTCTGGTACTCGATTGCAAGCTTCATAGGAAACCCCGTTGGCCAAAGCATAACACCCGAGGCACGCAGCGAAGGTATCCACCTCATCAATCTGTTGCCATCGTCGTTTTGCTTCAGCAATGATCTTTTTGAATTGTTCCTTCCAAGCATTGAGGTCAGCCTCGCCCCAGTGTGGATCCAAAAAGACACCTGCAAGTCACAGGCATCGGTCTCAGGGCTCAAACCATGTCGGGTAAACCAAAGACCGTTTCAGCACGCAAGACTGTTTACTATTTCTGTTAAACCAAAACCGTTTCAGCACCAAAGACCGTTGGAAGCTACACCCAACACCTCGGAAGGCGGAGAACATCCTCTGCAGCACCTCAATCCAGCCACTTGAGTATGGACCCCGGTATTTCTTGCTCACCTTGTCGTTGTCACGGTAGTGTTGAATATGTTCCCGTACGTACCTGATGTCCATGTAGTCCGCACAGCTGCTCAAGCATCCTGGTGAAGGAACTCCCGGTACATGACCTTCAAGCTCATCAACGAACTGAACATGTCCCAGCAAGCGCTCAACAACCATCTTGGCGCTAGCATCAGACAATCGGGCGCGACGAAGTTTCACAGCAGCTGTCACCCTCCTCGGAACAAAGCCTGCTACAAAGCGTTGCGACTTCCTGCGCGGCTCCGCGGCCGCGAGACTCCGGGCTAGCCGGTCCACCTACGGCGGCATGTCCAGGCAACGCTCAAAAGCCTGCGTGCGAACACGCAGCAGTTGCGATGCAGTAGTCTTCTCCTTTCCAGCTTTAAGTGCGACAGGGAAATCCACTGGCTTCCATCCATCAACACTTATAAAACCATTAAAAATGGTGCTATAGCCCCTACAAGGTGGGCCCCCAACCACTTATAAGTTGGTTTATAACTATATAGTCTAACTAGGGTTAACTACCAGTGATAGGGGACATAACCCAACTTGCAACTGCCAGGGGTCCACCTTGTATAAAACGCACCAACGACATAGGATGAGAAACGGCTTGCGGTCAACACCTCTTTGCTCCAAGCTTCGCTGTAATGTAACCGCAGAATCTGCAGCAGCGTCTTCTTGGAGGAATCCAACGCCCTCAGGAAATGGCGGTTAGGGTCAGTTCACCCGGCTAGTCCACCTGGTTCCCCTATCATTAACCATTGTTTTTCCACTATTGTTAATGATAGTTGGTTAATGATGGTTATTATAGGGGAAACTGATAGGCGGTTTTCCCTTTGAATTTGTTGCGTATTATCTTCCATTATTGGTTGGTTAAAGCTTTGACCCATAGCCAAATAGAAGGATACGCTTAAGGACTTCGAATCAAACACAAGGATGTCAGTAACAGTTTTTTTCTTGCAAGGAACAGAATCCAAATATTGGTGGTTATAACCACCAAAAATGGTCAATAATAGGCCGATAATTACCAACAATAAGGGTTAAACAGCTGCTGCTATTTGGTGGTTTCTCAAGCCATAGGGATAGGGGACCCCTAAAATGATTGGTTGATTTCCTGTAAATCGTTCACAAAGGATGATTTGAGGGTATTCTTATTTTGAGAAACACCTAAATATTTGTGGCTGGCGATTATGATGATCATTCCTGCATGTTCGATGATGTGAATGATATGGCTCATGATTACCAACATCGTTAGTAATAAGTCGATGATGTGATGATGTTTCTTGATATCATTGATGATAATCAATCATGGCAAGTGATTTTTTTTGCTGATACAGATTCACATGAAAATAGTTGATGTTAGTTCATGATATGGTGCACAATGGTTACTGATATGGCTACTGATGGGTTCCAGGTGCCAAAGCCTCCTGGATCATTCCAGGCCAATGGGTCCGCTCAGCTAGCAGAATCACTAGCCATCGACAAGGATCCAAGCGGTGCCCGGATCATATGATACTGATAAGCGTTCGGTAAGAATATGTGGCATACGGATATTTGAGAAATCATATTTGGCAGGCACACACACACTGTACCCCTGGTTCCCCCCTCATTTACCATGTCTCTCTCTTTTATTAGCAGGTTATTATTCCCATTCTTCATGGTTGAAATTGACCCCATAGCCAAATCCCCAGACATGTTGCCAAAGAACTTCAGGCCCCAACAATGTGCTAAACCAGGTGCGCTGGAAGGCATGAACCCCATGACACGGCCATGACTAAGGCCTGACCCTTCCACTGCTTGTGTGCCAAACCTCATCACTGCATAGTGGGGTTCCATTCTCCATCCCCAAGCATCATGAACCACTAGCACCGATGATTATGGTATTCACCAGCATAAACCAGGATGCATCCCTTCCTAGTTATTGGTTGTATGATACTAAACCATGGACAATAGCTGATTTCATGCATTGACCATTGGAGCATTGGTTTACACTATTATACCATAATCAACCATCATAAACCCATTATCAATCTCCAGCTATTCCTCAGTATGAATTATTTCTAACCATTATAAATCGTGATAATCCTTCTTAGCCTAAAATCATCATTGAACAATGATCCCGCAACCAACCATCATCCAAGTACAGTTAAGTCCTGCTCACCTGGTTGGTGGTTTCAACCCCTATCAAAATATGCATGTCACGCAACCAAACAATGTGCTAGTGCTAATACATTCGGGAAATGTTCAAAACATGTCAATCCAACCACCAACCAGATTTGATCAAACTGTGCTCACAATTTGTCATCAAAACACAATGAACTAAGCTATTCACTGTTTTTTTCCAACCGCCATTTGGCTGTGGGTCAGTTCACCCTTAGTCCTCCTGCTTCCCCATCATTACCCAGCAAGTTTTCCCTATGATGACTGGTGAACTTATTCCCCAAAAACTTGGTTGGTTACTGGCTTCACCCAGCTCGCTATATATAGCTGGTGTATATCCCCTACTATTGTTGGTTATTACATCCCAATCCCTGCTATTGTTACTTAAGCTACTTACTATACCCCATCTTTAACCATTGCCATGTAGTTGGTATATATTCCCTACTATGGTTGCTTAAAGTTACTTACTATATACCCCATCTTTAACCCTTCACCAGCTCAGCTGGTTGCTTACCATTGCCCTGGCGCTCGCCATTTTCCATCAGCTCAACCGCCGTCCCAGGTCCCATCCCGCGCCTCTGAGCCGCTGCCTGCGGCCGGCAGAGCCAATAGCGCCGCACCACCTCCGAGCGCTGCCAAGGTGGGCTGGTTTTTGGTGGGCCAACCAGGGATGAAATATGGTGTTTGATGAGATTAACATGTCGGGGATTAAATGTTTGATGAGATTTAATATGATTAGAATGGATGGTCGGGGATTGTTTGATGATAGGGATCAACCAGGGATTATCGCCAACAATAATGGTTGAACAACTGTTATAATAAGGTGGTTTCTTAGAAGCGGGACCCCTAAGTTATGGTTGGTTTATTGCTCTAAATGATCAATAAACTGGATGCTGCGGGGGTATCCTTATCTTAAGAAGCACCATAGGTATGTGCCTGGCCATGACGGGTAACCGTTCTGGGGGCAC
>VSDK01020618.1:154941-194191 GCA_009767595.1 Symbiodinium kawagutii
ATTCCTCATGGGGTCATTTCGATCTGCCCTGAGAAGGTGACCAAGTAATTTCAATTTCCTCTTGTGCAAGATCTCACTAACCGACAGCTGCTGACGGTACTTAGAAGCTTCTTTGAGCACTTTAGCATTCGTCCACTGTCTGTTAATAAAAGTTGGCGGGATGTTCAAAATCCGCCTTAATCCTTTTTGTTGGAAAGCGTCAAGTCGTTTCAAATGTGATGTGTTCAGCTGAAGTGTTTCAAGCCCGTAGGTTAGTCTAGAACACACTATGGCATCATACACAGCAAGTTTCCATTTCATATTTACTTATATATAAATATATATATATATATGTATATATACATACAGAATGGTCTCGTGTTCCGTGGTGATACCCCCCCATGGTATGGTCCCCCCCTTCCCCAACGCCAATTCCATCCTATTTACGGCATTTGGGGATCTTACTCTCACATTCGTACTATTCGCAGCATTTTGGAGCCCTATCCTCCCATTTGCATGCTATTTGCAGCATTTGGAGGCTTTACATACTACGTATCTACTTATAAACTTACTACCTATATCCATATACTCACTTACCCAACCACTTAGGTACTACCTATATACTATCATATACCACACATATGCTATTTACCCACTTGTTACATAACTACCTATATACTACCTATATACTACTGTACCTATATACTACCACATACTATCTTTATGCTACCTATTTGCTACTTTGATACTTACTCATACACTACAACGCACTACCTTCAAACTACCAATATACTTGCTTTTGCTCCCCATATGCCATGACCATGAACCCGGAGGGGTTGCAACACTGGACCATATATAACCATAGTTAGAAGCTGGTCATCAACCAGTTTCAGATCAAAAAACATGAAACAAAAAAAACACTGTATACAATAGTTGACTCTCATGAACCATAATTTACTATCACAAACCATGATGACAAACGGCTGCTAACCGTTATTAGCCATGAACTGGCTTTAAATTCAGCATTGTCAACCATCAATTAACCATGCTGACCGTAAATTGGCGATCATGCGTTGTTCATTATGGTTGATGTTAAAGTGCATTTTAACATATTGAAACACTTTAACTTGGTGGCTGTTAGATCCCTTGCTAAAAGTCTAACTTTTAGTGGTTACATGGTAAATCAATCATATAACAAAAAAGCTAAAAAGCTAAGTTCATAGCTGTAATCCACCCAGTTAACAATATAATGAGCCCTAATTCATGGCTACTAATCATGATGAACGACCTTGACCGTTGCGGCTCACCGGCGCTCCCCGTGTCGTCACGCCGGGCGTCGCTCGCCTGGTGTTCCAGGACGTTGCGCCGCATGTGCGCCGGTTGCTGTAGCAAGGCCTGAGGTGCGCGAAGGCATCGATGGTAAGATCAAGGTTGGTCAATGATGATACGTTGGCCAATTAATAAGGGCATTGGTCGGATTAGTGATGGTTAGTGATCATTAGCAGTAGTGATGGTTAGTGATGATCAGTAGTAGTGATGGTTAGTGATCATTAATGATGATCAAATGGGATTAATGATGATTAATGAGGATTAATGGGGATTAAACATCAATTATACTGGGGATTAATAATCAATTACAATGAATTATGATCAATGGGGATTCATGACGATTAATGGGGATTAATGGCGAATAAGCAATAATAATCAATGATGATTAATGGGGATTAGATGATGGTCGGTGAATGTTTAGAAACCAATGTCTAGTCACCAACCATGATCTTACCATGGGTCAACTGATGTTGATCAATTCTGGTTGGTGACAAAGTGAGTGATGATCGTGGTGATGAATGTTTAGAAGTGAATGGGAATCAATTTTTGTTTAGAATTTAGAAGTGAATTAATCACCAACATGATGGTGAATGGGGATCATTCAATGAGGATTCGTTGGTGACTAATGTTTTAAGATAATTGCTGATTGTTTGGTGCTGAATGATGATCCTTTCATGATGGTTCATGAGGATTGATTGAGGAGTACAAACATGATCCTTATGGTCCGGTGATTGATCAACATGATGGCTGGGGACTAATCAAACACATATTATGGGCATTAGTGAGGACTACTGAAATTGGTGCTGAACGTTCCATTCATGGATGGTTCATGTAAATGTTGAAGACCAAAAGGCATGATTCGTGAACCAGCAAACATCAACTTAGTCAGCATAATGTCGGCGAATGAGGCTTAACAATTCGCCAACAATAGTTGATCATGATCGAATGATTGAAGAAACAAATGAGCAGGGCTATTGATGGCTAATAGTCGGCTAGTGGTTGATTCATGGTCAATTCGATGTCAACGCGTCTTCTGGTTGGTGGGGCACCGGCCGATGGATGCGCATCGGGCCATTTCTGGAAACTCACCATGGGTTTCTCGGGGTTCGTTCACCTACCTCATAGGGCTACGGCTGCCAGGGTCATCTCCCAGGGACCCCCAGGTATGCACATCACAGTACCCCGTCGTGTAACACAACAGGCTCACCATCTGATGCTCAAACCTGACAGGAAGATCGCTGATGGAACTGGATGGTTTTCAGGGCACCGCAAATTTGTGATTACATTCCAGCGATCAATTTCAGTCTTCCAATTCAGTAATCACTAGGTACAGTAATCACCATGACTACCTATTGTTAGCCTTTTGTTGACCTATCGTCAACCTGTTTGTAAACCCATGGTTGAGGAAGATTGGCATCCTGAACATCTCTGCAACCATGACTAAAACAGGTTGAATCAAAGGGCAAAAACTCCAACGGCTCGGAATTCAAACACAAAATGACTGCTGCTTGCTGATGGAAATTACTAGCATGAAATCTCCAGGCAAAATGATTCATCTTTGTTGTTGCTATCATCCATTGTGAGCCATCATTAGTTGTCAATGAATTGCAGTAAAGCGTTGTGAACCATCAAATGCTCATAAACAATTACTATGAATTGTTGCTCATTATCCATAACACTTGTGAACAACTGTTGACCAATCACTTATCATTTGCCATCAACCATTTATTCACCACCGTCAACCACCACCAACCAATTACTGTAATATCAAGCTTGCGTGCAAAAACACATCATCATGATTAAATATTATGAATAACTATAAAACTAACCAGGATAAATCAGCTGTATATTGACAACGGCTATCCCCAGCCCTTACTCAGGGAGGGAGTGGCAGCGAGAAGTAAAAGACCTCGATTACTGCCCACTTCCATTCTGAGGTGCTGTGGATGGTTAGTAGGCACCACGTTTTGTGGATAATAAAACATATCTGCCATGATGCACTATTTCAACCTATCAATACACAACACAGTACTGGTTCAAACCCTGTAAAAACAATTCAGTCAGCCAACCATTTGTCAATAATTACCCGGGAAAATCATAAATGTCAATCAAACCACCAACCAAATCACCACAATCATACAGCATTCATCAGCACTTCACCATGCGCGGCGATCAACCGTCAAGGCGAGGCGCATTGACGTAGACCGGGAGCAGCTGCGGATAGCGCCTCGACTCAGCGAAAAAAGCACCGACGGCATGGCAGGTGGTGGCAGGGAACCACAAGAAACAAATGGTTGGTTTGCAGTGCTTAGCACTGGTTATTAACAAAGGGATTATAAGCAATCATAGGAATTATATGGCAACTACTATATGGTTGGTTTCTAGTGCTTACCCTTTAGTAAACTAACATGGCTGGCTGGAAAATCCATCGTAGATGGATCATTTTCCAGGTTTTTACGAACAAAATGAGGGATTTTCTATTGCCATATTAGTTTACCAAAGAGCAACGCTAATTATTAACAAGGGGATTGTAAGCAATCAAAGGAGATAAATGGCAACTGCAATGGTTGGTTTATTACTAAAGGATGATAACTGAGGGGGACCGCTTTGGCTTGAACAACGCCCAACTGGTGATTTCTTAATCCCAAAAATGGCTGGTCTATTATCAAAAATCATTTATCTTGGATGATTTGGGGGTATCCCCATCTAAACAAAAACACAAGATCTTTGTTTGGTGCGTCACCGTGCGCTTCTCGGGGGGATTCACAGATGAATTCAACCACTTCCAGATCGCATGGACAACTAAGAACACATTTTTTCACCCACCAACTAGTGTAACATACAAGTCGTGATTCGTGGAATTAAGAATATGACACTTGAGCCACAGTAAAATTGATAGATACCAACAAAAATCCTGATACCTCATGACTACTCCCAGGGATATCTCAGGAAACCCTTGTGGCCCCCAACCTGAAACCCCGCTCGGAGGTGAGCTGCAGCGAACCAACCATGGCCCCCGGCCTCAAGACCTTTGCAAGAGAGCACAAGCCGATCTGCACCACGACCTTCGAACGGCCTGCCGGAGATGTTGAGAAACTCAGAACGAGAGTTTCACAGTGGAGTTTTTGGCTATACATATCTGAATATAGAAACAAATACATATTTACATATGTATATATAGATAAATAAGTCTGCTTGCTGTAGATAACATGATATGTATATTATATATATGATTGTTGATAAAACGTGTATGTGGCAAACAGCACACATTGTATTTATACATATACATATATATATATATACACGTTAAACATGAACATAAATCTATACACACACATATAGATATATATATATATATATAAAATAAGCATTGTCATATTAAGATATCTCACTGGCGTTCCGAAGCAAACATGGATTCATAGAGGTGGATCATGGCCTTTGCCAGTTTCTGCAGTGCAGCGGCGTAACGTCCACACTTTGCAGGGCCATACCCTGACTGTGCTGGTCTATCATCATCCTTTATCAGCATTATCATGATCCTGGCTGACAAATAGTAAAACCATGCAAATAAAACCATGATTTACCACAACTATGCATTATAAAACCATATCTGTCTTCTTTTATTCTAAACCATGCTAATGAAACCACATCTTTCTTCCAAATAAAACCATGCATTAGCACCGGGAAAAGCTTCTTTTCCAGTAGACATGTCAGATGGAAACTAAGGCCCAACACTGCAGCCTTGCAATACTGTGGTGATGATTGGCCCAACTAGAAAACATGGTTGACTGGCAAATATATATATAATATCATTAAATATGTGTATTATATACATCACATGAATAAACATTCATGGATATCCACAGTCAAATGGCTTATTAAACCTGCTTGCGAATGGGGGTATCACTCTGTATTTCCACTCATGTGGCCTTGAATGATCCCAACTTCCCAACAATCTACACAGTGCGGAAATGCAACCCCTTTCATGAGGAGAGAGGGATCAAAAACACATGGGATGCATCAAAAAAAATGAGGACGGAGGCGGAGGATCAAAAAAAAATGGAATGCATCAAGAAAAAAAATGAGTTCCCAAAACACAGAAAAAAACAGGGATCAAAAAAACGATGAGTTTCCATAACAGAAGGAAAAGGGTGCAGCTTTAATTTGAGACACCTCCTCTCTCTTCTGAATTGTTTTTGTCGCTCCTCTCTCTTCTGTATTTGCAGGCCTTGCTTGCTTGTTTTTTTGCTTTTCTCTCTTCTGTATTTGCAGGGCTTGCTTGCTTCCTTGCTCCCTTGTTTCCTTGCTCCCTTGTTTCCTTGCTTGCTTCCTTGCTTCCTTGCTTGCTTCATTGCTTCCTTGCTTGCTTCCTTGTCTCCTTGCTCCCTTCCTTGCTTGCTTCCTTGCTTCATTGCTTGCTTGCTTCCTTGCTTCATTGCTTCCTTGCTTCTTTGCTTGCTTGTTTCCTTGCTTCCTTGCTTGCTTGCTTCTTCCTTGCTTGCTTTCCTTTTACCTAGATCTTTGCAATTTCCTTCTTCATGCATTCTTTTTTATTGATGCATCCCATTTCTTTGATGCATCCCATTTTTTTTGATGCCTCTCCCTTTCATGAGAAGCAACTCACACAGTGGTGTGTGTGTGTGTGTGTTGACATTCCCACAGTGGGGTGCGTACACTCCAACATACCATTGGCTAGAGACCCTCACCATGATCCGATGCTCAACCGGAGGTATCTTGTGCAAGTGCTTCAGCAAACTGTTGGATCTGAAGGAAAATATTTGATGAGATCAAGTCCTGCCCAGGACCTTGGTATGCCGCGACCAGCCAAATAACCCCCTATAGGGATGATCTACTTTCAACCAGGATGATGGCTGCATTCCATGTAACGCGTCGATGATGATACTTCTGCACTTTAACACAGAACACACACATGTGTATATACAATATACATGCATACATACATATATATATATATATATGGGTGCGTCAGAAAATAAGGAGCCCTTCCCGGAATGTTTGTCTAGGGGGTATGGTTCGGGGGTATGGTTCGGGAGTATGGTTCGGGTATGGTTCGGGGGTATGGTCCGGAATGTGGGAAACCCATGGCCCACGCAACAAATGAATTATGGGATAGCCTTTGCGGGGATCAAAAAAGAAGGATCAACCCAGTTTGTCATGAATGAGTTTCCATGTTACCAAGGGTGAACTCTTCTGTTGAAGGTCATTCTCCGCCATCTGCACGCAGGGCTGAGGCTTCCCCAACATGTTGCTTGTAATCTTTCTACAAAGCAAAGCAAAGCAAAGCAAGATTGTAGGAAATTAGACGTTCTGAATGGACATGATAGACAGCACCATGATTGATGGTTTCTTAAAAATCATCCATAATTGCTGGTTCATTCCTAGTCGTATTCATCCATTATTGATGGTTCCTTCGTCTTCGTCCACGATTGAACATTCATTGTTTTTAATTTACTATCCAACCATGACTGATGGATTACTTTTAATTGTCCTTTATTTCTTCGCAGCTCTGAATGGGCGCTCACAAATTACAGGTTGGAGGTATGGTTCGGGTATGATTCGGGTATGGTTCGGGGTATGGTTCGGGACAGATTTTTTTCCCTACCTGAAACCAAAAGTGTCACAATGAGGCAGCGGCGGCAGCGGCAGCAAGAAAGCAGCAAGCAGAAGCAGAAACAGCAGCAGCAGCAAGAAAGCAGCAAGAAAGCAGCAAGAAAGCAGCAAGAAAGCAGCAAGAAAGCAGCAAGAAAGCAGCAAGAAAGCAGCAAGAAAGCAGCAAGAAAGCAGCAAGAAAGCAGCAAGAAAGCAGCAAGAAAGCAGCAAGAAAGCAGCAAGAAAGCAGCAAGAAAGCAGCAAGAAAGCAGCAAGAAAGCAGCAAGAAAGCAGCAAGAAAGCAGCAAGAAAGCAGCAAGAAAGCAGCAAGAAAGCAGCAAGAAAGCAGCAAGAAAGCAGCAAGAAAGCAGCAAGAAAGCAGCAAGAAAGCAGCAAGAAAGCAGCAAGAAAGCAGCAAGAAAGCAGCAAGAAAGCAGCAAGAAAGCAGCAAGAAAGCAGCAAGAAAGCAGCAAGAAAGCAGCAAGAAAGCAGCAAGAAAGCAGCAAGAAAGCAGCAAGAAAGCAGCAAGAAAGCAGCAAGAAAGCAGCAAGAAAGCAGCAAGAAAGCAGCAAGAAAGCAGCAAGAAAGCAGCAAGAAAGCAGCAAGAAAGCAGCAAGAAAGCAGCAAGAAAGCAGCAAGAAAGCAGCAAGAAAGCAGCAAGAAAGCAGCAAGAAAGCAGCAAGAAAGCAGCAAGAAAGCAGCAAGAAAGCAGCAAGAAAGCAGCAAGAAAGCAGCAAGAAAGCAGCAAGAAAGCAGAGGTATGGTTCGGGTATGGTTCGCAGGTATGGTTCGGGGGTATGGTTCGGACAAGTCGAACGTTCCTCTCAATACTAAACTGGGTACCCCTTAAAAAAACCCACACCCATATATGTATATATACATATATGTCTAAACGTACATCCATGCTTGATCATCTTTTTCAGAACAACATATGAATAGAAATACCTCTCAAATCTTCCAAACACACATCGAAATTATCTGAAATGACATTAGTTCAAAGTCATACCTATGCCATGCCAAAGTTTTAATGAGATCTCACATCAAATTCTTCCCCTCAACAACTGTCATCGCCGAATGGATCAGCCCACCCCACACGTCGCCTTTGGATGACATCAACCGCTCAGCCACCTCAGAAGATGGCGATGTGTTCAGTGCTGCCGAGCTTCAACTTTGATATGCTGAGATCCACCGGCAATCATGATGGTTCATGCTGGCATCATATGGGTATGTGCCAGAATAGGGTAACCAACATCCACCAGAAAATTATGATTTCACTAGACAACCCTTGGTTTTGGGGGTACCACTAATTTTTCGGCACATTCACATGTCAGTAAGCATCAGCCATGGAAAAAGTCATTACCATCATCAACCCTGATTAAACAGAAAGCACGGTCGCGATTCATAAACATGTAGTCTTTAAGAAAAGGACTCTACAAAACGCGCAATTCACTAGACCACGGTTGGTTCTTCTGGGTATGTACTGTTTGTATACTGGTTATACAACTGTTTACATTTACATTGCTGTGTTTGTGGTTGCTTCCAGTTAGTCAGAGTCACATCTAAACCACAAAACCAAAACCCACAAAAAGCTGGTTGCAACCTGCGAAAACTCCTGGCAATGGAAAGTTTCCAAATTATATCTGATTTCCCAGGGTCTTTCTACGTTGGTGATTTTCCATTTCCAGGATAGTTTACCCAAGGGTATATGCATCTCTCTATATGTAGAACTGCCTATTGACAATTTATTGTTTCTGCCAGAGTTTATCAAAGCATACAACTCATTTATTGAAAATGGATACCAACCAAAATTAACCCCAAAAAACCCACAGTCCAGTTTTGCTTGTACAAAACCATCAAATTGTTGGGTTCCCTGTTTTGAGAAACCATCAAAAAGACCATGAGTTTGTTGGTATTTTCCAATATTACTCACCACAAGTCAATCCCCCTTACTAGATGATAACCACTATAGTTAATTGCCTGATCGTTGGATTTTACCATTGTTGGTTAAAATCCCCTTGCTGGGATAACAATTGATCCCCTTACTGTGCTTCTGATTGGTTGGATTCATTACAACCCCAAATCCCCAAAATCAATAAACCAACATTAACAAACCCATATTAACCATTTATAGTAATAAACCATCCATCTTCGGGGATTCCCGTCATGACTTGAGAAACCATCATACGGCAGTGGGTCAAAACCCCGTACCCCTGGTTCCCCTACCATTAACCATTGTTTTCCCGTGTATTGTTGGTGGAAATTCTCCATAATTGGTTGGTTAATATTGACCCATAGCCATACCAAAATCCTGGTTTTTGTCGATGACCTCGGCTCGATCGGAATCCTGGGACAGGCGCGTTCAGGATCCGCTGCTCGTTGGGACGGATGGCCTGGCGGCTGCCAGGGGAAATGAACGGGTCCAATGAGGCGCCACAGGTGGGTTCTGAAGGGTGGTCTAATGACGTAGCTTAGCATCCACCTTTCGACATCCACATCAAGCGGGTGAAGAGTACATGGTGGCTGCTGATCCCAGACACACCATGTATATTTACTTACAATGCTTAGTCATTTTGTACCTAAAATGTCGGTAAACATGCCATACAATGGGAGTACTGGGGGATGGTTCATAGTGGTTACTGCTGGCGCTTTATGCTGGTTGATACTGGTTGGTTTTGATCTCCATGGATGATGACGACTCAATGACTAAAATATTATTGGGTCAATGAATGCCACTATTGCTGGGCAACCTCTGTTGAAAATGGTCAAACAGCAGTATCAATGAATTACCCATCAACTCAACCATCAACTAAACCATCATCAGTACCACCATCAAACCACCATCAAACAATCGTTAAAGCACCATTAGTACCACCATCAAACCATTATTAAACCGTCATTAACCCACCATTAAAGCACCAATACCCCCTAATTGAATCCACGTTTGGGGTTTAGCGTCATCCAGGGTGGAGGCATTTCCAACAATTTGAGGTTCAAGTTGATGGTCAA
The DNA here is from genome assembly GCA_009767595.1 of Symbiodinium kawagutii. Taxonomy (NCBI): domain Eukaryota; class Dinophyceae; order Suessiales; family Symbiodiniaceae; genus Symbiodinium; species Symbiodinium kawagutii. The sequence continues at coordinate 164,866 of VSDK01020618.1, forward strand.
AAGCTGATGGCCAAAGGCTGATGGTCAAGTTGATGTTTAGTACCGGCTGGTTGGGAGCTGGTTGGAGCCAAGGGTGGCCCACCTCTTGGCTAACCATTGAAGCGGGTGAAGCACCGCTGGTCACCAGGTGGACATCCAGGGCACAGATTTCCGCGCCTCCAGATCTGCCTCCTGAAGCAAGAGACGTGCAGCAGGACGCGGCTGGTGAGGCTGGTGGCTGGTAGTTTCTTGGAATGGGGTCCCTTAACCAATAGTAACCATGTGTTTCTCGATAGCAGGGGCAATTATGGCTGTTTAATAGGTTTAACCAATATTGAACCAGTATATTAACCGTGCGTTTCTTGTGTTTGGTTGTGTTTTTTCGATATTCATGTTGGTAAATTTGGGAGTCTCTCAATATAGGGCACGTCCCTAATCATGCAACAGTTAATGGTCTTTAGATAGAAACCATCCATTTTTGGGGCTCCAAATTTGAGACCCCCCAAATGATCATACTCGATCAGTTTCAGTCTATGTAACCATTATTAATCAAGTGATTCACTTGGTAATACTTTATCAACTGATTAATGACTTATGATTTATCATTATTCATGGTGGATTATTGAAAGCTTTGTCAAGCATGCTGTATGCTGATACAATGGACTCGTCCACCATCAATTGGGAAGCATCACCGCCTCTGAGAGCTGCCCTAACTTTAGTGAGGCCCCCCGGTTGGTCAGGTTAAAGCGGTTGCGCAACCAAATAACTTAGTGGCTAATCCAACAGCCAATCTAAAGCTTAACAAATCTACCTGAGGGACCATAAGGTCCCTCGTTTGGCATAGACTACTGACATCCCCGAAAAATGCCACCAGGTATGGCAACTGGAAACATGACTAGCAGAACGCAACGATCGAGTTCGAGGCAGCCCATGGTTAGGTGACCCTCAGCCAGAGAAGTCTTCAATCCGCTTGTCCGTTCATTGATCCCCCCAGTGGATGAATGCGGCAAATCCTGGGAAGTACGTTACCTTTGGTGTGTTTGTTTCGCTATCATCGAGAAAGCTTGCAACTGGTATACCTTGGGTGTGGCCCTAGGGTCCTGAAGAGTAGTACAATTCAAAAAGTACTTCCCCAGACGGGTCTACTTCTTTGCAAACAACTGTATCTGGGGTCCCTGGTTTGTTATCACAGTGAAGTCTACTTACTACTTGTTCCTTTGTCCACTATTTTTGCAATAAAGATACTATATTTAAGCATCAGTATGGATACTATCAGTACTGATTTCCGTGCCAAGAACCACATTTGGAACATGCTAATGGAATTTATATTTGATTTATGTTCTGCCAGGACAAAAAAACAACTAGTCCATGAAATCTCGCGGAGCGGCTAATTCGACATAATTCCTAGTGTCAACATCTACATCTGACAAACATCCTACAAACGGTACTCATATGTACTCATGAACATAAACAAAAGGAACTACGACCCAACCAATACAACAAAACCATCCAACTTACATCAACTCAGCATCCAACCACCGGCAGCCAGCCAACCATCACCAGGGATACCCTTGGACTGAAGCCGTTCGCTGCTTAGCTGGGTGCCCCCACGCTGGCACCCTCCATGCCTTAGTGACCAAGCGAGCCATGCAGGACCCCGCATGGTTGTGGGTCCCCGCACCGGCGGGTGGCACCCCACAAAAAGACCAGTCGAGCTGTTGGGAGCGGGTGGGGGGGTTCTCGAAATGGGGGACGCCCGAAAACATCCAATATCAATGATATATAGTATTAAACCAACCATTTTGGGAGGTTCTCTATTTTTGAGAAACCCCAGTTGGTAATGACCCTGGCAGCATCCCATAGCCCCATAACCAGCACCACTGCTGCATGACGCTAAGAAAAGCTGACCACTGGCGGCCCAAGTGACGGTTCTTCAGCCAATCGGTTTGTAATGGTAACTATTGGCTGATTCATGGTAAATGATGGTTGATGACTTGCTGGATGCGTATGTCACCTTGAATTCATTGTCATTGATGTTCGTTAATTGAAGGTTCATTGAAGGAAAATGAGCATTCGTGATACTTCCATCAACACCAGCAAACCTGACGACCAGCCCGAAAACAACCAAGGAAATTCCGTTCAATCTGACTCTACCATCTGGTTGCCACTGCTGGCAGCTTCCCCTTGTAAAGGATAACAGTGGATACCCCTGGCGCAGCTCATCGCTCGCAACCACCAGCCGAGCCCTCCCAAGGAATCACCCAGGAGTTGGCCAAGGCACTTGCTGCATGCTCCAGGAGGCACCCCGTCAACAACATCAGCTGACCCTGTACCTGGCAGACCCCCGACAGGTTCACACAGCATCCAGTGGCGAGCCATGTGTGACCCGACCCTTCCATGGAGCCCTTGGGGCTTTCTAGTGGGGATGTCTCAGCAAGCGAACTTCGCGGCAGCAACTCACAAGCAGATTGATCAGAAGGGAGATGCAACAGCGACCAGTTTCGCAGGGAATAATCACACGTGATGTTTCTGATAAAAGGATGACAGCCAATAGCACCCATGAATAAGGACGATAGCAACCAACAACAATAGGAAGTTCAACGCACACACATTGATTACAAACACAATCGAAGGAGGAAGTTGATAGACGATGTTGAATAAGAAAGACAGCTAGCAAACTAGCAAAAACCGACAGCAATGATGATAGCGATCTTCATGGAACAGCCTGGAACAGCCATCCGTTTGGGTGTTTGTCTAATGATTAGAATCACAAACCATCATTGGTTGTACAGGATTTTGTCTATCAACAATTATCAGGAACAATCCCCACTCAATCACTCAATCAAATGAATGCAATTAGAAGTTACACTCTAGGTCACTCCATCAAACTAAGCTGCACATGCCAAATACCACCATCTATAGTGCCAGACCAGGTTCTAGTTTACCTTGGATTACCAGCAACGAGGAGTTTTGATGCACCGCAGGGATTCGCCCCAGCGCTTCGGCCTCCCACCATTCATCTCCAACAAGGTTGCAAAAGGTATCGGTTTCATGGAGCACCTCAGTTCGTGCCACGGACTCGTTCTCTTTGCGAGCTGATGAAAAAACATTAACATGACATGACACTGACATGACCAATATGGTGGTGTCTTGAAAAAGAAAACCCCACAAATGGTTGGTTTACTAAATTAGAAATGGTCAAAATTGGATGATTTGGGGGTCCCCTCTTTTGAGAAACCACCATATCTATGCTTAACACAGTTGACTATTCTTACCAGGAAAAAACTATTACTTGACCATGCTTTGCAGTAACCGTTTCTTACTTTCGAGTGGTCCGGCTCAAACCCCTGTGACAAACCTGGGAATGCAAGAGAACATCAGCTCAGATTCTAGTACCATACCGAATTGTCCACCCTTGCGCCGATAATGTACCCATGCTTTGGCGGAACAGCCATACCCTTGCGTTTAGAACGTCAATGATGGATGGTTCCTCCAGGCTACAAACTGATATTTCATCGCACCATCTCCCTTCAGATACCAAGATGCTTATGATAGGCATGCGGCTTGCTCTTCAAATAATGGACGCATGATCATTGTCAACGGAGTCCAGGGTTGCTTTTCGGTTTTCTTTCGCTTGGTTGCTGTCTTTCGCATTGTTAAAAGCGGTCAAACCAACCGTCCATCACTGGTCAACAAATGGTTTGATGATGGCATATTCTGGCTAACATTGGTTCAGGATGGCTAATTGGTCGTTGCCTTGCCACACCCTGGGGCGGTCTACCTGACAAAAATGCGGACAACCACCAATATTGACAGGAAAAAACATCTGAAAAAAAATAATGACTATCACCTTTATAATCAATGGCACACATCCTGCAACACCACAATGCACAGCCAACTGCAATCTCCTCATGATAGTGCCTGTGCTTCCAGGCATTTTGGGCAAAGTTCCCAAAGTCTTTGGAAACCTGGCGCTGGCAGGGCTGGAGACTGGTCTCACTCTCCAAGAAATGATCATTTTTCCGGGGGGACCCATACTTGGATGTGCACAACTGGGGTTATAACTGGGATATCACCCTGGCAGCCGTAGCCCTATAAGAAAGTGTCGAAAACCAAAAGAAAACAGGGATGGGATGATCACCTGTGAGTTGGACAAGCAGATTTGGGAATTTAGCGCCTTTTCCAAAGGTCGGCCTTAGGAATCAAAGGTCAGCGATAAGCTGGCCAAGCCAAGCTCGCGTCATACTCTTCCCAACGCCGGCTCCCTCTGCGACAGAAGCAAAGCTTGGCTTGGCGACAGCATCCCTCATCTACAGGGTGAGTTCCAAGCTGTGTCTGCCGTGCTAAGTGACCTGGTCATCGCTCCCACTCCATCATTGAAAAATGTCGGCCTGTCAGATCTGTTGACAATGGATCCACCATCAAAGCCGAAAACCACCGTATGAGGTGACAGTTGGAACATGAGCCCTGCTGCACAAATCCGCGCACTGCGCCGGCTTTGGGTGGTCCCTGCAGGCCATTTGCCAACTAAAATGTATGGAACAGAACCCCTGGCGCCTTCATCCGTAAGCAGCGGTTACATGTGCTACAACTTTGAAGGCATTGTGCCTACCGCCAAATTGTGAGTTTTGGGAAAGCTGCCGCTTGCTAACCGGCCTTCATCTTCATCTTCATCTTCATCTTCATCGTCATCGTCATCATCATCATCATCATCATCATCACCATCATCATCACCATCATCATCACCACCATCATCATCATCATCATCATCATCATCATCAGCAGCAGCAGCAGCAGCAGCTTCTTACTATTATTGTTATTATTCTTCGTTTCAGTTCACAATTTTGATGAACTTAATGGTTCACACAGAGATCATGCCCGAAACCACCCGTGAAAAAACCTATCAATCATTCCTATTGTCTTGCAGCCAGCAAACCCACGTGAGAATTCAGGAGAGAAGTCTCGACCAGTTGGTTTATGGTTGCTTGTATATATCATTGATATGAATGCACATACATTACTTTCCACTGGCAATTATTGTCATCAAGAATCAAGAATCATGAATTTACCATGATCGACCAACACCGACGATCCACCACAGTATCATCATAATAAACCATTACCACTGTTGATGGCTTAGCACAGTATCAATCAGAATAGACAAGTAACAACGAAGCATGATCAATCATAAACCATTATCTTGTTCCCCTACCGTTCAGCAGAAAACTAACTAAAATTTACCATCAATCAACCACGAGTTATGATCATCTCACCAACCCACTTTGCTGTTGGTCATCCCTGTTGTTGGTTGATATGTCCTCTGAGTATTGATGATTACGAAACAACCGACCACGGTTATACAGTATCCTCCCACGTTAGTGTTGGTTTATCAGTGCAAAAGTCATGGTCAATACACATGAATGATCAGTAACCCACAACATCAGGCATTGCAATACATGCAAATTTTCCATTAAGCAGCAGTATTACAAATTATGAAGTGCATGATGCCATATCATCCACTATGATTATCATTCTCAACCACCATTAATCATCCACGAACGATTCGAAATCACTAATTCTCCCAGTATGATTCCGATCCACCATCAACCACCCTTCATTAACCCACCTCTCAGCCCGACCCGACCTCAGTGAGCATAGCCAGCCCCGCCACACGCACGGAGGGCTGGGGGCTCTGCAACGCCACCAGGGCATAGTACCTGGCAGCGATGTGGAATTCAACTGGTCCAGAAGTCGTCCAACCAGTGGAAATGCTGGTTTTCCATGCATTTTCCAGTGGATTTCCATGTATTTTCCAATGGGTTTCCATGGGTTTTGTTTAATTTTGGTTCATGTACTCAAAGGCTTTCCAGTGGTTTTCCAAGGATTTTTGTTCATGGTTTCTTCGATGGTTTATATTTGCTTCATGGATGTTGAACATGATGATGTTCTATTGCTTTTCAAGGACTTTCCACATTTTCCACGGGTTTTTGTTTGATGGATTTCCATTGTTTTGATGGTTTTCCATGGGAAATCACATGGGTTGGGGGTGTCTGGCAACGGGCGGAAGAAAATACAGTAATTTGTTGGCAAATCGCAACAGCAACAGCCGTAAAATGGAGTAACAACCAGCGGCAACTTCTTCAAGCTGGGCATGGGGGTCTGATAGCAATCCTACTTGAAGGTCCAGCAACTTACAGTAACCGAATTGCGGACAAACCCATTCGGCGGTCAGGTCAGTTCAGTCTTTTGGGCAATGGATGGCTGACAATGGATATGCTTAGGGAAGATCATGGCTAATGAGAATCTAATATTGACAAGAATAAACAATTATATGATAATGATAATGGTCAACAAGTCAATCGCCATTTTATATATAACATATTTGAACAAATCAATCTCGAACAATGGTCACTTCCACATGTGATTATCGGCATGTATTGGCTCAGTAGGAAAAATCATCATGCTTGCTACTTGCCCATCCATGTTTCAAAACTACCAGCTCTTGTGCGGCGTGAGGCGGGGCATGGTCCAGGTCCTGGTTCGTTACTGAACCCGGCGGCTGGTCTGACGTGTGAGCTGCGCACTGGTAGTGTCTCAGCAGGTGTTCATCTTGAAGACCTTGGAAGTGCGACAAGTTGGTACATCCCAATAAGTTCACCAATAGCAACAAAGCACAACAGCAGCAAGAAGAGAACAAAAAAGTAACAACAACAACAACAACAACAACAACAACAACAGCAACAATAACAATAACAACAGTTAATTGGCTTTATAGAAAATTATTTAATAATGGTTGATAATGGTGATTAATGGTGAATAATTAACTACAACAACAACAGCTACAACTGCAATACATGGCAAAAACTACTGTTGAACGATGATAGCAAAAGTGTAATGCTGGTAGCGAAAGAATAGCAAAGGAAACAACACCAGAAATATAATGACAGTAGTAACCACAAGGACAGCAACATCGACACAATAACAACAACAGAGGAACAACAACAAAAGCAACAAGAAGCTATCAAAAGCAGCAGCAGCTGTGTAACCTGTATAACTACAGGCTAATGGGCGCTGCTCGCTGAGTTCTTTTGGTCGAAAGCCATCCCCACAGCCGATTGTCAGCCGTGGATGGTAATGGTGGATTGTGGAAATCAGCCACAACAAGACTAGTGCAAACATAGAGGCTGTAGGGATATTTGGTTTCACTAGTTGAACCCCAGAAAATGGATCAAAGTCTGTTCTTTTGCTGCTATTCAAGATGTTGGGGTACCCAAGTTGCTATTGAACTAGGATAACTATCGGTTCTGGCAACTACTACCATGGGTTGAATGGTCTGTTAATCAACTTACCACTAGGGGAGCCCACCTCAGTTAGCTGGTCGATAAGCCATTTTACCATCTATTATACCAGCTCGTACTTAGCTTCCTCTGTACATACGATAGATTTAATTTATACCGCGATCATCCCCCAACTTGCCGACATGTGACCCACTTGGATCTCCATGGGCAAGAAATAGGACAAGCAGGAAATATAAGCCTGGCGCGGCAGTGCCATGATGTGCCAGTGAAGTGTCGACACGTTGTCGCGCCAAACATGAGCTGGACCCTGCAAAAGGTGATTTGTGGGAACACTGCAACATAATTTCTGGCAGAATCCAATCCATAACCCACAAACATAATTGGTGAAGCTGGGAGTATTTCGCATACAATCGTATCAACAGAGATATACGTGGGGGTACGGTGACACAAACGAACAACTATCTGCAACCCGCCGCCAATTGACATTGCTGCTTTTGCTGCTGCTATATGCAATTATATGGGCACGTGCCACAATAGTGGTACCCCCAGTCAACCAAAGATTTTCTGCTAAATGCGAGCATTAGCATTCATCAGCTAGATTGAGAACCAATGATTTTGGATGATTTTGGTGAGTTGAAAATCCCAATGATTTTCTACCAAAATGATTTGGTGAGTTGAAACTGCTACCGTCAACAGCAAAAGGATTTGGTGAGGCCCATAACGGTTCCCCGTCATGGCACACCTATACCTGAGACCTAGCTCTGCTGCCACTCGTGGCGCGGCTCCCTGTCCGACCAACAGCGGCACTGCGGCAGCTGCGGCACCGGCATCTGACCGATGGACTCCTTGAGCGCCCGCAGGACGTTTAGGCGGCTCAGGACTTGCGGCTGAGTGTAGGAATAGACCTGGGCTGGCGCAGCTTGGTTCACTGCTTGGGCTGGTAGCTGGTGGCCGGTGGCCGGTGGCTGGTGGCTGGTAGTTGAGTGTGTTGAGATTGTGCCGGTGAAGCCATCATGGGTGAGAGTGTTGACCAGGATCAGAAGATATCAGAAGAAATGAATTAAAATTGACCAACATATCAGCACGATCACTGATTGATCATACCATTTCTGGTTCAGGTTCATGAAGGTTTTGTTGTCCAACCAGTGGCTGCTTGGTGGGATCATCCCCCTGTTGGTTGGGTTTTCAAGGCAAGGTGGATGATCATCTGCAACTCCCAGCAAGTCACCCCAAACGCCGAGCCACGACTTCGCAGAGGAGCTCGCGCTTCCCCGGACACTCCACCAGCAGTGGAGCCAAGGACGGCAGCATGCCATCGATCTGAGCTGGTTGCGATGGGCAGGTAATGGCTGGTGGATGGCTGGTGGATGGCCGGTGGATGGCTGGTGGATGGCTGGTGGATGGCTGGTGGATGGCTGGTGGATGGCTGGTGGTTGGCAGCTATGAGTGGTGAAGCCTCTAGGAGATCGCCACGGGAGTTTCATCAATAAGAATCAACCCTGGGGAAAAAAAAAACGATCCTTGCCAAGTAAACCTATAGTTGGGAATACGGACTCCATCAGATCCAACAATCATCGTCGGCGAATGGAACTTGATAGGGATTTTGCACCTAGTGAAATAGTTACACCACCTTGGGTAGGAATTAACAGCGGCAGCAGTTTCAAACAAGTGGTTGGCTGAGTATTGCAATGAGTTATGCAAGACCACTAGCCACCCAAAACCTTCGTGTTCGAAGGCTAAAACCCATATGTAGGAGGCTGAAAACCTGCGGTTTGTAGGGGCCCATTGAGGCGTCCATGGTACAGTGAAGATTGTGAAAGACGTATTGTACTTCCCCAGTCACCAGCTGGTACAGGGAATTCCAGGAAGACTGTTACAATGACCACCTAAGAAGGTCATATACAAATACGGGTTTGTCCGTCAATGGTGGTAACTAGCAACCATCCAAAAAGAACCAGTGTTTATAAGGAAAACACCAGTTAAGAATCTATATTAGTAAAGAACATTGAACATACCAAATTAAGCATAGAACACCCATTCATCTAAAACATTGCCTGTTACAAATACAAATTCAAGAAACTATATCAAACACCCGTAACCACATGGGGCTGCTTTGTTACAAGTTGGTTGATAAGCCATTCAGTTAAGGGAGCCCACCTTGTATATAAGAACCACCCAAATCATACTATTGTGTTCGTGTCTCACAATGGTGATCCTACCAGGAAACAGATTGCTTAGCAGCACCACAGAACCAGCACATTGACAACACATGTGACCTGGACCAGTCACAGGATCATTTGACTGCTGAGTTGATGGATAACTTACAAGTGAATCAAATATCATTGAATATCAGCTCCATTGGGAATCCTATCGTGAGAACATATCTCCATATGAGATACACATAGACATTTGACTATGCCATACCATATGTCAAAATATATCTATAGATATAGGTATGTGTTTTTCATGATCATATCACCTCAATATATTTGTCATATCAGCTTGTATCGAATGTAACTGTATTATGCACATCTGTCAGATCTGTCACATCCGTCACATCACTTGAACCTCAAAAACATATGGGTGTTTTTCAAAATCGGGGACACCCCCAAGTCATCCCCAGCTATCATCCTTTATGAGCCATGTATGGTAAAAAACAGCCATTATAGTTGGTATATCCTCTATTATTGCTTATTGTCCCCTTATCAGTAACCATGGTTGCACACCAATTCATAGTAATAAACCGGCCATCACTTGGGGGTCCCCAAACTGGCTTTAGAAACCATTCCCCTATAGTTTTCAAACCATGAGTTCGTTGGTGACTATCCCCCCATTACCAACCATTATCTGGTTGGTGGTTTCAACTGAAAAATATGAGTCAACTAACCAATCATTTTGCAATACTAGGGAACATACGAAATGTTTGGAAAGCACCAATTAGTTATGAACCTATTATAAACCATTCTTAATTAACCATCCTCAACCCATCATCAACCATTATTCACCATTCTTAATCCATGCAAAAACCATCCTCAACCCATTATAAACCATCATTCACCATTCATAACCCACAATGGTTGTTCAATGGTTGTTCAAGGAGAGGCAGGGGGCCGAGACCTCCCTAAACCGACAGGCGCAAGAGGCACAAAAAACCACATTGTTCCGCCTGACTTCCCAAGGAAGGTGGAAGCCCATGAGCGAGCGAAAACCATCTGAGGCTCCAGGCCAGCAGCTGCTGCGTCAAGGGTGCATCTTCCTGGCCGCGCATCAGCCCGAGCCGCCGTACCAATAATGCCAAACCCCCCTAGGGCCAGAGGTTGAGATAACCTCAGCTGAATAGGTTGGGATAGTACCACCAGGTTGATCAGGTTGAACCTGGCAGCATCCGAACCTCAAATCACGATAGTTTTTGGAGCTCCGAATTGGAGGTAAGAACTCACAATGTCTAAAGGGCAGGGTCATGAATTTATGAGTGGCTTGATGAAACCCCAGAAATATCCGCGCCATATCAACCAACCAACAGAAAATCACGATGGTAATGGCTGAATAGCGCTTAACGCTTGGTTTTACTATGGTTCACTGCTGGTTTAACAGTGGTTAGCCAATGATTTCGTAGTGGTTAAGCTTGATAGGCTTCAAGAATACCAGCTTGTAATTCTTGATTTGAATCACTTTCTGGATTCTGGATGCCCATATCTCTTTCAAGACCCAACATCCGGCAAGGAGCACTATTATCAAACACGGCAACCCCCGTATATTATCAACAATCATCGAACACTACCAACCATTGTTAAGCTTTGTGAGTGAGCTTCTACCACCAAAAGATGAAATTAATCATGGGTCACCAGTACTCTTTGAAATCATGGTGGCATATACCCACCACTGATTCTCCATCAATACTTGGGACAGGCGTTGATTCATGGTACCCCATGGGCACCCAGGTATTTCTAGGTCCTTGTGAAAACATCCTATTTTGCTGTGATCCGAATAGTCGAGCTCACTCCTGGAATGATTTACAGTATCTATGTGCGCAATGACCGACAATACAATCCAGTCCAACATTAGTTCTCAACCATCAGTAGCTATTTCACACTATAACCACGTTGGTGTGAATGTTTGAGTGTGCTTGCAACATCTCTTTCTGGTGCCTTTCACAGCCCAGTTTTGGCCCAGGGCCAAGTGTCAGCAAGCCCCACTGGTAGCGGTGTGCGCGCTAGTCATCCCACCGTGGCGTTCTCAACCAGGGAACCTATGCAGTGGGCACCATGAGATGCTGATCCATGCGGGGGAGGCCCCGGCCTTGTTCATCAGATGCCCCAAGACCTTGAAGAAGCTCACGATGCTCTCGAAGACAGGATCTGCAGGCAGGGAGGCGGGGTCAGTTCACCCTGTACCCACCATGGACCGGGTTGCTTTCCGTAAAAAAACGTTGGTGATTCTCTCCCATGAAAGTTGGTTGATGAACTGCTTGACCCATAGCCATATACTTGGATGTGCAACGCCTCGGGTTCTGTTTCTGGCATATATAACTATGCCAAGCAACCCCCATGAGTCCACCCCATGAGTCCATAAGGTGGGTTCACCCTTGTAAACAACATGATTCATGGTTCGTGATGGGGGGTTATAACCCACCCACAATAGTGGGAGTTTCAGCCATTTATATACCAGCTATGTGGTCCTAAAGGTGATTTTCATTGATTTTCATAATTAGTGGAATATTTGCTGAAGGTTGTCGAACGCACAAAATGTTTGAAAGTGTAATATGTAGTTGTTTACTCACGTGACAAACAATTCTGAATGATATACAAGATGTTCTATCATGATCATGCATAATCAATTTTGGATTATCCGAAATTAATGATCGTTGTTTACTATCCCTTGCTAATGTCAATCACTCAAAACGATACCTGGTGAATGGCCATTGCCAAGTGCAAGTATTGGTACATTGGCTGTGAATGCCAAATCATCACCAACCATGAGCCCCCAAAACCATCATGTTTACAGGTTATAACAGTTATAACCCATATTTTGGAGCGTAAAACCTACCTTTTTTAGGGTTTTGGTTGCTCATGGAAGGTTGTTGAAATCGCTAAATACCGACACCCAGTGACGCTAATCACCACACCTTGTGCTTGCCTGATTCAATACCTGGTTCAATGTATCAAGGAACTACAAAAATGATACATGGCTCACATGGTTAGTCATTACCTGATTGTGATTCAATATATACCTGGTTAAGTTAAATCAAGGACTTACCTGGTTCATGGTTGTGTGGGCACCTGGCTGCCTGCATGAAAACGGCATCAGTTTTTCCGCTGCAACCGTCAGTTGGGGCTCCCCACTCCGCTCACTGAACTCAACTAGTGCTGGGCAAAGCAGTTTCCAAACCTCGCTTCGCCGATGGTTTGGGTTTGACCATGAGTTACTGGTTGGTGGTTTCAAACCCTATGAAACCAACCAATTGTTAATGATTCCTGGTGAAAATAAAAAATGTTTTAGAAACGCCAACTAGCAGAATGGTCACTATGGTGGTTGCCAAGTTTTACCAGTGGCTCCGTCATCAGCTATTGTTACTATGACCATTTGTATCACCAAATTAGTTGATACCACTATACCATTGGTCACTATGGTGGCGTCTCAAAATTAAATAGGGAACCCTACAAATTGATGCTTTACTGCTCCGAATTCTCAGAACCTCCTGGAACCTTGGGCGGCCAGCTGCGCCTCCTGGAGCCTTTCGAACATAGGCATTGTCACCAACAGAAACATTATCGAACACATTGTTGGCCAACACATTGTTTCAGGTGATCTGGGCACAGTGGTGAATGACTAAACTTAAGACGCCGAGAGAAGTTGTTGGCTGCTTCAGTCGACATGTGCTTCATATCAGTGCCACCGGCCGCAACCGCACCGTCACCACCAATCATAATAAGAACTCTCGATCTTAACTCCGCTGGGTTTCACTCCCCTGCATGGGTCTCCAACGCAGTTTGGACACATGCAGCCTGGGAAGACCAATCCTGATTGATTCTAATCGATGGGCATCCAACGAACACAGTCAGTTTGAAGGCCGACGCTCGCACAGGCTGCTACGGCTGCTGGGCTGCAACGGCAGCTCCACGGTGTTGCGGCGGAGCTGCCGGCTCAGGAACACCACCCGCACCCGTCGTAGCCTTTGGCCGCTCAGGAACATCAGGACCAGCAGGCGTCGGCCGCCCAGTCGAGATCAGAAAGCGCTCTTTGGTAGCAGCGAAATGGGTCCCACTCTCGCCCCGCTCCATTGGAAAATAGGTGGCGGGATGTATGTTGGAGGCTACCCCCAAGGATATTCCTTTCCTGAGATCAGAGTCCCCGTAAGAACCCGCAGTCTTTGTCGCTCTTGCTGCACTTCCGAATTGTAACAATTTGTTCAAGGCGGATTGAAAAGGGGACACAGACCACCTGAAACGTCTCATGATGTGCATAGGCGCTGTCACCAACGGAAACACTGTCGAAAGTGACAGACATCGGGGACAAAGTTCCTAGACCAGGAACTGCAGCATTCATCTGCTCAGCATCCAAAAACTCCCGGATTTGGGTGCCAGCGAATACAACCAGCCTCACAAAGGATCTCCTGGTGTATTTCTGGCCAATCTCAATGCCATCCACACGGGCAGTGACAGAAGCATAATCTTCGTCGGAGCGTGCCCGGCTTGAATTGGCCAACGCTTTTCTGATCAGGAGTTTCATGCTATCTCATGCAAGAATAAGGTATCCACAAAGTCAGGGTGCCCGTTTTTGCCGAAAGGATGATTTCGAATGGGGAACCCAATTGGTTTTGGGGGTACTCACTGATGGACCCGGATGATAGGTTTGTAGTAGTCACCAGTTTGCGGTTGGGAATCCCCCCGACCCAACCTGCTAAAAGTAAACCCACAGTGTACAATAAGAATTGCTATAAGTTTGGCGTCTGAAAATACGCAATGAAGTAATGTCCCAATAATCTTCCTAGCCGAACACTCTTGATATAACAACAAATATTTATTGGTGCAACCATATCGGCATACATAAGAATATAAAAACATCTCAAGAAAGGGTCTACTGTCCTTTTTGTTGCAGAAAGCGGGAGGTGCGATTGATGGATGATTTGGAAGGTCCGCGATTTTGAGAAACTACCATGGTATCCCAACACTTTGATGATAAATATGATTAAGGATGTCTAACTACAAATCACTGAATAATTGTGATCAATGAATGATGACACATGGATAATAGTCGAAAATCATGGTATCCCAACCACGATGAATTAATGACAATCAATACTGGAAAAATCTGGCAAAGATTGACAACACTTGATGATGCAATGTTCGAAACCTTTTATCAACGTGTTTAAACACTCCTAGTAGTTGATCAATGCTGGTTGACACTAGCAATTCACTGCTCAAAGCAATAATCGCATTAAACCAATTGCTTACCAGGCGTTACAATTAAAAAAAACATGATTCAATGATCATTGACCCAGTGAACAATACACGATCCTAATCATTGACTCATCGTTATTCTCAAGAACACTCATTGACACTGATTCCATGGTTCCTAGGGGTTATAAGCTACCTTAAAGGGTAGCTGATAGGGTTTAAGCTACCGGCTGATGGTAGATGATCAGCGCCGGTGGTTGATGCTGGCTGATCTATGACCAGCGCCACCACGGCGACTAAGCTGACACCATGTGGGGATGGTCGGTTCATGCTGGCGAAGAATCAGCAACAACCATCCAATGGGTACGGTGGAAAGCATGCCATCAATAGCACCAATTGTGTCAGATCGCTTGGTCATGACCAGGCTGGGAGAATTTAAGCATTAAAACTGTTCAACTGCTTTCTGGCCAACCTGTCACTAGCCGGGGGGTTGTATTGAAATGATGAGGTACGGGTGATGATGACCTTTGGAGCTTCCAGCGATGCACAGCCTGTGTAGTGATTATGTATGGTGATTAGTATCATGATCACTCACAATGATGATTAGCATGGTGGTTGTTACAACTAATTGTGGTGACTTAACATCATACAATGATCGTCGAAGACGTTTGCAATGACAATCATTCATACATATTCATACATGGCGTTCACCAGTGAGAAATGTTCAGGATTGACCGTGGCCATTGATCAAAGATATTGACAGTAATCATGGATATTGAGTTACATTGTGTATATCACTATACAAGTGGTGTGTACTAGCACCACTAGTGTTTGTTGATAAAAGTTCTATATTACTTGATGAAATTATGGGCGAAAAACAATGTTATATGGTTGTGGGTCAAAACTCTGGTAACCGACCGGGAACATGCAACAAATGACCAAACAAGTCTAGCCGTGGGGATATGAACTACTACTTGTTCTTTAGACGGTTGGTGGCTTGACCAATGTCGATTCTTGTTGGTGTATGCATCGTTCGTGTTGGTCATTAGACTCGAATATTGGCCATTAATCATTGGTGACTAGTAACTAATACCTACTTGTTATCAAGTTCATTAGCCACTATATAAACATGAATTGTTAACCATCGCTAACTAACCAGGACACAACCATCGTGTTGTCAACCCTGGGTTGACAATCGAAAATAGTCCTGGAACCATTACCCTAATATCTACCAATAACGATAATTAACCATTGGTTATCAACCATCGATTGGTGATGACCCATATCCACATAATCTCCGTGGTCCTGGAGCTCCTAGCTAATCCTTTTTTGCCAAGTATCTCTCCAAAATTCTGCCGGCGACTTCATCAAACCCTCGATCAGGAGATGGGCCTGAAAGCAGTCCAGTGGGCAAAGGAATGTCATGTGAGCAGTCTCCTCTATGGTTGATAGGTTTCAGTTTGATCATGGTAAACCATCAAACATGGATGATAAACATCTTCAGCATGGTTAATCTGGATAAACATGGTTGATACATGTTGTTAATACTGTTTCTTCGCGGTCAATAGTTGTTACAACATCATTACTCATGGTCAATTGTTTTTCACCGTCGGAAACCATGGTGGAGTTGTGATAAGAATGCGGATGAATTGAACAACGGCTAATCAATCAAGAATTGTTGTGTTATTTTTCTGGCTGATAAATGATTCTTTCCACATGGCTGATCGGGGTGTGCAGAACATATTGACTGACAACGAAAAATCCCCAAAGATACCCAACAAAAAGATGAACAGTTTGAAGCCGGCGGTGTAAAGCCAGTTGACCAATAGGGCCAAATAATTCTGGTGGGTGGTTGAACCACCCTGTCATGAAAGATATGCCGGTCAACCAACCATTTGTAAATACAATTGCGAACACGAAAACATGTCAATCTAGCCACCAACTAACAATTGTCTAGTCATTGTTGTCGGTTTCTATCTTCCACTACTAACCACTATGACCGCCAAAATGAATAGGGTCAAGTATATGTTTATAAACTATATGTTTATAAACTTGCTGGCCTGGCCAGTGTTTATCAATCCTGCAGGATAATTATGCGGTAACTGTCGCAGGTCAATCGTCATGATCTTTAACTGGCCATGGGTCAATATTAATCAACCAACTAATGGGGGATTTCCACCAACAATCATAGGGAAAACAATGGTTAATGATAGAGGAACCAGGAGTACAGGGTTTTGATCCACAGCCAACTCATCATGATCAATCATGGCTGACCGATATTGACCAAGGTGTTGCGATGATTAGCGTGACTATTGATCATAAATGGTTCATATGATTCACAATCTGCCACTATGAAATAATGATTGTTGATGAAAAATGGTGATCAACCATCATGACCCATCATTAATCATTAATCAACTATCATGATTGATTTTTTCCTATACGATGCACCTACTTAACCACCGCGACTTTGAATGACACCCTTTCTCGGCGCCCGAGCGCTGTGCAAAGGATGGAACCCCGGCACTTGCAACAACCATGGGCCCCGAGGGCTCTAACAAAAGGTTGGTTTTTAGGTTCGAAAATATAAATTTTGAGTTTTGAAAATAGATATTTTGGGGGTGCCGATGTATTCTAGTAGACCAACCTTAACCAAGTAGATGGTTTGTAGGTTTAGGATCTGATTTTTGTTGTTCAACTATTGATTTGGAGCACATTTTTTTCAATGCAGAGGGTTTTTGCGGTGAATTCAGCGCATCGCCGCTAAATCAGGGTCCCACCCATGGACACAATTGAATAACCATGATTTGGTTCTGGTTGCGCGCCCGCGTGTTAAAGAGTGGGCATCCACTCACGAAAAAAATGAGCGCGCTCAGTGTCGCAAGCGAACAGCTGTGGATCAACCGTATCTCTCCCGTTGACCTTGTGAACAAACATATGGGAATAAACCGGTGATGTCCCTTGATTGCATTTGATTGTCAATCTCAAATTGCCTTACAATTACTTCCACACAATGTCACACTGTAAATGAAACTTCCGCTAAGCTAAGGAGAAAGAATGTATGAAATACTCGATCAATTCATGTTTAACAAGGAGGTCTTTATGAATATGTCGACATGACACAAAAACATTGGTGTATCCGTTGAAACGTTGGTTGATGAATGATTGCGGCTGCTTTTTTTCCAGCTTCTGTTCAACTCCCTCACATCAGTATTGCATCAATCGTCATGGTGTGGTAATGCTGGGTAGTCTTGAACGTTCATGCTGAACCTTCTAATGCCCAACCATTGACCATCACCCAGTGTCATCCAACATGATATGCAAAACATGATAAAACATGTGAGTAATCAGCCATGATCAAACATAGTTAATCATTTACTATCAAAGAGTCAAAGGCCACTTCAAAATTCATTCCGGAAACATAGAACGTATACGATGCTGCACCCGCCGCTGCGAGAAGCACCAACCAAGCGGGGGGTGGATTTGCGATGCTTATCCGTGATCGCCTCCATCGAAAAGAGAAGCAGCTTACTGACCACCAGGTATATAGAAGAGCCAGCTTGCTCAACGAATCGCCAACCTCCAACCCCGTCTTGAGTTCATCAAGCAATTCAGTCCTAACAAGGTTTGAAGTGATGAACAACTTGCTCCAGAAAAGCCGAAGACATGTACAGGGAGTTGGCCGATGAGTAGCACGCAGGGTGCGCCGTCAAAAGCTTGTGGGTCGTGAACCTAGCCTTCTCGCACACACTCTCAGGCGGTGCAGAGGCTGCATCGACGGTAGCCGAATACAGTTGCTGGCTACCCTCTGTGGGTAGGACAACTAATCCAGCCAACCCATGCACAGGGGCTTGATGCCCAATGCCTTGGATGAAGCAAGAGACACTACAAGCTTGGCTCATCATAAAAATGACTGCAGGCTCTTTTCTAGTCCACGCGCGCACTGCTGTGCGTCTTTCTATGTGAAAGGCGAGGGCCACCATGTCAAAAGTTGCCACTCAAAACTTTGCAGGTGTGGCTCGCCAAAAGTTGCCACTCAAAACTTTGCAGGCTCATCATAAAAATGAACAAGTCCCTCTGCACAATGCAAACAAAACAACATGCAAATAACGACTCGGTTAAAACAAGCAAACAAACAAATGACAACATATTGTGTGAAACATCTGAATCGCACAAAAAACTCCGTTCCCAAAGCAACTCAAATCTTACAGCAATCAAACATCAATACCCATTGCAGTTTACATTGATTCCAACCCATATTCCTCAACCCTTTGACTTCCCATTACCCCATTCCCTACAAAGAACCCGGCGCCCGCGGTTGCACGAACCATCTACTTAGTTGTTTCAAATGACCCAACGGTTGAACCCTGAACTAACTAGGATGTCTGCCATAGCTAGTCGCATATCTCTAGTAGGTATATCCACCATGAGTCGAGTATAAGTTGCTGATAAGTTGGTCAGCATCTATCCCGCGAAATACCGACCATGAATTTGCTATAAGTACGTGTAGCTCATGGTTATAAACTGTTTATTGATGAGTTTTGAACAATTATAACCTCTTACAACCCATATACTTGTTTAGTCTTTGGTTGTTTATCAGTTATTGCCTCTTGAACCCCTATGTTTGAGGCTAAAGAACCCACCTTTGTCAGGGGCCCTTGGGAGCCGCTGGTGAAGCCCACCCACGCCTGCCCGGTCCCCCGTTGTCCGAGCGCCTGAGCCGTGATGGCCTGAAAGACTCGCACGCAAGTGCTCTGCGGCACATGGGTGCGGCAGAGTTCCTGGAAACGACGACGACTGGTGAGGGAAGCTGTGTTGAACTGGTGGTGAACTAGTGGTGAACTAGTGGTGAACTAGTGGTGAACTAGTGGTTAACGAATGGTGAATTGATAATTGATGGTTAATTGATAGTTGAATTGGTGGTTATTAACTACCATGAGCCCCCAATTCACCATGATTTTTGGAGGTTGTAGAACCCATATTTGGTGGTTATTAACTAGTGGTTCACTGATGGTGAATTGATAATTGATGGTTAATTCATGGTTGATTTAAGTAGCAATGGGGTTCAACTGGTGGTTAATTGATGGTGAATTGATGGTCAAACCCCGTCACTACGTTTGATGAGAAAACTAGTGATGCTGACTTAACTATGGCTAATGATGGTGACTCAAATGGCTAATGAAGTCGGAAAATGCTTGATGAGGAAACAAATGATGGCCACCTGACCATGATTAATAGTGTTTGATGATCAGCTATGGTCAAGAGTGGTCTGTCAAGATGTGACACAAAACCAGTCAATTAGTTGGAAACCAACGATGGTGACGGAACTATGGCTAATGTGGTCAATTAAATATCATTAGCCATTGGACAGAAATTGGAACATCATGAACCATAATTAACGATGGTGACTAGTGATTAATGGCCAATGGTGAACGATGGTTAACAATGATAGCAATCATGCAGAAACTTGAACGCAAATTGCAATGGCTAAAACTTAACTATGGTTTACTGATGGTGACTAACAATGGTGGATTGCAATGGTCAATGATGATTACTTGGTTGCCACGGTGAATGAAGCTTAGTGATGTTTGATGGATGGCTTCTGATGGCTTGTAAAAATAAAGGATGGGTTCAGGGAAGACTTTTGAGCTCATGGTGAATTGCAATCATTAATTGACCTTGTTATATTTGATGGTTAGCTTATGAATCACGGAATGTTGATAGATGAAAAACTGATGGTGACCGATGATGGCTATTGTGATGATTCTTAAAACTTCTATAATTGTTTGTCATTTTGTGGTCAGTTGATGATTAAATTGTTGCTTAACTGCTGGTTCCCTGACATTAGTCAATTATGTGTTTTTCTCAAAACCGTTACTGGTTGATTACAATGGTCAATTAGTTATTCTAAATGCGTGGTTAAACGCAACCATTTTCTTCTGCAATGCAAAACATATGTAAAATGATGGTTGCTTCAAAATTCGCAATGGTTGGTTGAAATGGCTAACTTCAACGGTTTTTGATGGTTGATTGATTGTCAATCTACGCTTGACTTCATGCATGAATGTTGAGGATGGCTAGCAGTTATGGAGTTATGGATGTTGATGGTTCATTGATGATTGATTGCTAATTGATGCTCAGTTTTGTCCGAAAAGTACTGGTTCGCTGTCGACACTGTTGAAGGAAGCATGTTTGCCTCTTGCTTAGGAACTATAATTGAGTAATGGTTGTGAGGAATGATCACTGATGGTGAATGGTTCATGGTATCTGACTAATGATCAATTAATCATGGCTGATTTTTTGCAAACTGGTTAGTTCATGGCTAGGAATAAAATATGGGTTGGTCGAGCGGTAAGAACAACGGACGATGGTCTTTTCATTCCACTTGATGGTCAGCTAATAGTTGTTTACCACTGACTGGGAGAAAATGGATACATGTTATTTCATGACCACGCTGTCTAAATAATGGTTGATAGACAATTAGTTGCAGTTGATTGTGAATGAAACAAAGACCCTCTAGGGAAACCATCGTGCAAGTGAAAAAAATATCATCTGCATGTAGATTGTTTACCTGTCCGCAATATGAGGATTCCAGACTTCAAGGTGTCTGAGCCTGTTTTCCCATACTTTGGCTAACATTGGCATGAGCTTTGCCAAACAAAATATGGGATAGTGATCAACATTTTTCGATCTTTGTTTTGACCACAACAAGGTGATTATGGAGTTTGAGCGGGTCTATGGCGAATGGATTTGCAAAGAATCGTCGTCGGAGGATGGTTCCGCTGGCACGCGAAGGAAGGACCCCAGTCTACTCAGTGGCAGCCGTACAGGAAACGCACGTCCACGAACGCGATCGCAAGCTTCTGTTTGCTGAACTGGGAGGCACAGTCAGAGACTGGGGTAACGCGATTGTCACGTTCGGGGCTGAAATCCACGCGGATTTTCTCCGCTGTTTGCGGCGCCAGAGCGCGCGCTATGAACAATGGTGTGGCACCGTTGGTTGTCTCGGCCTGGCGCTATCTTCTGCAGCGATGGCTGCGGCTATGGCTGCTGCAGTCAGAGAAGAAGGCTGTTGCTATTCTGCACCTCCATACTGTTCTCCAGGATCCACTGTGTTGGATTGGTGTGGTCTTGGTTTGTGTTGTCCCTTGTTGGAATTAGGGACATCAAAGTCCGATTTTGATCATCCATCAGATTTGTTCCTGGTCCGGTAAGCTCGCTGTAGAACTGGTGAATCGCTTCCGCTGGTGAGCCCAAGAAGCTCTGTTGGTAGACCTCGAGTTTGTTGACCCATACATTCCATCCTGCAGCGATGGCTGCAGCCATGGAGCTCTGATCCGCTGTGCTCTTGAGGTACCGCTGCGCCAGCTTTCTGAACACTTAGTTGGGACCTTTCCATTGACACAGTGCTACTGCGTTGCCATGCTCAAAGTCTACTCCATGAACCTTGCGTAGGTCTTTCAGAACAGCAGCCTTTTCTCTAGTGAGTCAAGAACGGCTCAACCTTTTTTTTGAGAATGATAAGGGCATGAATTGATGGAATCACTAGTGAAGATTTCACTGCTAAATTTAATCATCCAAATTTCACAGGGAAATTGCACACATATCAATACTGACAATAAAGATCAATCAAGTAACCTCAAAGCTTTATGGCCAAGTACCATGAATGAAATGGAAAAACAAAGAACAACAAAAACGTACAAAAAATAATGGCTGCTATGTTTGAAAAGAACAAAGTTCAGTTTCGAATAATCATGACCTACCAATCTATAATTGCCTATCAAAAGAAACGGGTATGAGTCAATGCCAAAAACTCAAAAATGGATGGATAGACAATCCAAGAGCTCGACTACTGCAGGGTGATTTCTGGAATATGGAGAGCTAGATGTACGCGGGGCCCTCAACCCACAAATATGGTCAATGACACTACATCCAATTTTACAGTTGCATATCCCCAGGTAGCGGTGTAGGGATTGTATCAGTTCCAGGGTTTTCAAGTGAAAAACACCTGTGAGTTTGCTGTGCCCACAATTTCTCACAGCTGCGGTTGTTTACCCATCAAGATTATTGGACAACTGATGGGTTGTACCAATAGTTGCTGAGGGTTACCCCATCCCCAAATCTATGCACAAGTCAAACAGCAGCCATCATCTCCAGGCATGGTTGACAGGAAAAAAACTTGAAATCGCTAACCATATTATGTTTACCCACTACTGCAGCCGCCATTTTGTGCCATTCTGAACCTTCATGACCACGACTAACCATTACTATTAACGTTTGGTTGGTTCATCCTGATCAAGCAAGTCATTACTTTCAGATACTTTTAGCATCAATAATGTTCCTTTAGCCACCATGATAATCACCAAAATGTGTGTTTTTCAAAATAGCGGACCCCAAAAATTGTTGATTCAGGGGTACCACTGTCTTGAGAAACCACCAAATCAACCACTGTAGTCACTATAGTTGTGAACCACCAACCAGCTTGCCGAGATCAGCGCAGTTTGATGCGGGTCGCCCGTACCACAACCAGCTCCAGCCGCAGCCCCGGTAGAACCCCCCCGGGCCATGAAGGAGACCACCACGTCTTTCCGCGGGTCCAACGACTTCATCACCTGGGACCCCGGGACAGGACCAGCTGGTTGGCCACCAGGAGCTGCTTGGGTGGTCAGCTTAGATCCAGCGATTTCTCTGGAGAAGTATCCTGCAGGTACAGCTCATTGCCTGTCAAAACATGTGGTCGAAGACCAAGATGAATGCATTAGTTTATCGGTCTCTGGATCTATTCATCTGGGTATTTCTGAAAAGGGGGGGTACCTCCCCGATCATCCGATATTAGTGTCATTTCTAGTAGTAAACCATTCTAAGAAAAAACATCATTGGAGGACCCCTATTCTAAGAAACACCTATCTAGTTCCATTCGACCGAAAAAGGTTCAGTGGTAGAACAGCTGGGTCACAAAGTGTTTCAGCTGAACATAGCTGAATTATTGGCCAACAAACACAGGAGATGCCCTTCCCCAGCTGGTTGGTTTATGAATGATTAACAATGGTTATTTAAAGTGATAATAAGCCACAATAGTGGATATACCAATAATGGCCACAATGATGCTGACACTTCGTGAATGACGAGTGCCAATGATTTTGAACCAACATTAGTGGGGTGCAATCACTAGTAGTGGATGATGAGAGTGGGTCCAAGACAAGTACAGTATTTACCAAAAATCACGTGGGGATATACCTTTACAGTCATCAATGATGATGGTGATAATGATGGTGATGATCATCATGATGCCAGCTTCAGGAGTCATCCTTGGAAAACGTGTCCTATACATATGAATAGACATAGGTGAATAGGTTGTACCTAGCGTTATCAGTAACTACATTGATAACCCTCAGGTCGTCAGACCTATTGTAGTAGTTAAACCATGTTCAACCTCTTTTCATGCACTGAACCTATTGTGAAATACTTGTTTGTTGAACTAATTTACCTATTAAACCTATTATTAGAAATGCTATCATCCCCCTTTTCAGTACTATCACCACCTATAGCAACTAAACCTACTGTAAAGTACTTAGTCGTTAAGCTAATGTACCTATTATTAAACCATGTCAAACCTCTTTGTATACACTAAACGTATTGTGAAGCTATCATACCTTGAACCCCCTGGTAGCTGGCTTGCCTCCCCCTTTGAAGGCCCTTTGAAGGGTGATGCCATGGGTACCTCCAGCTCTAAGCAGCTCCCTCCCCACCACCAGCCAGCCATACTTATCACCCCGCCTGGTCGTTTTCCTGCAGCACGCCCGACACAATGGGCCTCATCACATCGACCTGAAAGGAGATCAAGGCAGTCCTAGGGGTATGGGGATATGGTTAACCAATGGTTGATATGGGATGCTTAGATGGGGATATGGTTAACCAATGGTTGATATGGGATGCTTAGCTTCTACAGTGGTTCAGCAATGGTTGATATGGGATGCTTAGATGGGGATATGGTTCAGCAATGGTTGATATGGGATGCTTAGATGGGGATATATATGTTTAACCAATGGTTGATATGGGATGCTTAGATGGGGATATGGTTAACCAATGGTTGATATGGGATGCTTAGCTTCTACAGTATAATTCAATGGGCAAACAACTACTATACCCACAACAGTAGGAAATGGATATGACCTACAAAAACTTATAGAGTGGATATAACTGATGTGGTGGTTTCCCAACCCATAGGGATCAACAATGGTTTATCAAGCTGGGAGAATCAGCAAGGACAATGGCTAAACAACGACTATATGGTGGTTACTCAAGTCATGACGGGAGCCACCAAAATTAGGATTGCTAAATTACTATAAATGGTTCATATGGGATGATTGGGGGGCCCCTATTTTGAATAGAACTCACATATAACCCACAACAGTATGGAGAAACCTTCTAGAGTCCAGAGTAGCCCACAGCTGTACGAATTGGATACTTAAAAATAAACTCCAATCTTGGGGAATAACCAGCAACAGTGTATGGATATGACCAACTATAGCATGGATATAAATAACAACACTATGGATGTATGATATAAGTGTCATAACCCACAAGGCTTTTTTTGACCGCCCAAGGGGTCCAAAAAACAGCAAAAAAAGAGAAAAAACATAACAGTATGCTGTAAAAAACGGGTTCCTCCGCGCGGTTACAGGGGGTCCGAAGGAACAACAGTATAGATAAAACCCAAATTCGTAGGAAATTGGGGAATATCAACTCTATTCTTGATGATTTCTCCGCACATAAAGCTGTGGAGGTACACCTGGAATCACTTTCAGTACTCCGTTTATGGGCCGGAGATTCATTATGACCCGGAGCACTGTTGTCCGTCTGCAGAGAACTTCCCCGGTTTGGGGACTCTGAACATTCCCAAGAGGAAAGGTCCTTGTTGGCCAACACGATGAACATTTTCCATCGGAAGCCTGCCCAGCAAAGCCATTGTCACCAGCCAGTGCGGTTCACAAGGCACATCAACTCGCTGGTGAGTTCACCGTTTTTCGATCTTCCCCGTGTCGATAGGAACCGTATCCATCCATCTATATATTATATATATATATATTCATATCATGTCTCAGTCCAGCCAATTCATGTCATCCAACCTATCCAATCTGACTTATGATCCAATTTATATCATCGATCAAAACAAACTATTCATCCAATCCAACCTTTCCAATCATACCCCCCAAGTGCCCCTTCCGAGGCGGGTGCTCCTCCCTCTGGGCGTCCCAAGCCACAGGTTTGCCGCCCACGAAGCCAATGGGCCCCGGGGGGGGCTGCCCCTCCTCGACCTGAGCGTTCCACCCGGAGCTGCGGGGGTTCCTGGTGATGGTCACGGTAATGGTTGGGAATGACCCCGTGGTTAGTGGTGAATGTGGTGGTGAATGTAGTGGTTAGTAGTGGTGACTAGGGGTTGCTAGTGGTTAGGGGTTGGTAGTCATCATGGTAGTGGTGAGTAGTGGTGAGTAGTTGTCCTTTCGGATTGTCAATGCTGAAACCAAGTGGGTAGTGGTATTTCATGATCAACCTTGCGCCACATGAACGCGTTAGTAGTGATTGGTGACGAAAAACTCTAACCATGGGGCCCTGTTAAGCCGTTAGGCCCAGCCCCGCTCGACCATTAACATTAATCTGCATCAACAGTCAACAGTATTACTCACAGTGTTGAAATTACAAAATTGGTTGACACCATTAGTCATTGTTCACCGTATGTGTTTTGCAATAGGCTTGGTTATCAAGTAGTACTAGTAGTAGTAGTAGTAGTAGTAGTAGTAGTAGTAGTAGTAATAGTAGTAGTAGTAGTAGTAGTAGTAGTAGTAGTAATAGTAGTAGTAGTAATAATAGTAGTAATAGTAATAATAGTAGTAGTAGTAGTAGTAGTACTAATAATAGTAATAATAAAAATAATAGTAGTAGTAGTAGTAATACTAGTAGCAGTAGCAGTAGCAATAGTAGTAGTAGTAGTAGTAGTAATAGTAGTAGTGGGTAGTAGTAAAAATAGTAGTAGTAGTAATAATAATAATAGTAGTAGTAGTAGTAATCGTAATGGTAGTAGTAGTAGTAGCAATAGTAGTAATAATAGTAATAATAATAGTAATAATAGTAATAATAGTAATAGTAGTAATAGTAATAGTAGTAATAGTAATAGTAATAGCAATAATAATAATAATAGTAGTCGTAGTAGTAAAAGTAATAATAGTAATAATAAAAAAATATTAGTAATAATAGTAGTAGTGTAGTATTGTAATAATGTAGTACTGAATAATGTAATACTGTAGTAGTGTAATAATGGAGTAATGTAGTAATGTAATAATGTAGTAGTGTAATAGTGTAGTAACGTAATATTGTGGTAATGTGGTAGTAGTAGTAATAGTAATAATAATAGCAATAATGATAATCGTAATAATAAAAAAAATGTAGTAGTAATAGTAGTAGTAAAAATAATAATGGTAATAGTAGTAGTAGTAGTAGTAGTAGTAGTAGTAGCAGTAGTAGTAATAGTAGTAGTAGTAGTAGTAGTAGTAGCAGTAGTAGTAATAGTAGTAGTAGTAGTAGTAGTAGTAGCAGTAGTAGTAATAGTAGTAGTAGTAGTAATAATAGTAGTAATAGTAGTAGTAATAGTAATAGTAATAGTAATAGTAGTAGTAATAGTAATAATAGTAGTAGTAGTAGAAGTAGTAGTAGTAGTAATAGTAATAGTAATAATAATAGTAGTAATAGTAGTAGTAGTAGTAATAGTAGTAATAGTAGTAGTACTAATAATAGTAAAAATAGTAATAAGAAAAATAGTAATAATAATAATAGTAATAGTAATAGTAGTAGTAGTAATAGTAGCAGTAATAATAACAATAAAAATAATAGTAATAATAGTAGTAGTAGGAATAAAAATAATAATAATAATAGCAAAATTAATAATAATGATAATAATTATAGTACTAGTAATAGTAGTAGTAGTAATAGTAATAATAATAATAATAATAGTAGTGGTAGTAGTAGTAATAATAAAAATAATAATAGTAATAATATTAATGCTAATAATAAAAATAATAGTAATAATAGTAGTAATGTTAAAAAGAAAATAATAATAGTAGCAGTAATAGTAGTGGTAGTAGTAGTAGTAGTAGTAGTAGTAGTAGTAATAGTAGTAGTAGTAGTAGTAGTAGTAATAGTAGTAGTAGTAATAATAGTAGTAATAGTAATAATAGTAGTAGTAGTAGTAGTAGTAATAGTAGTAGTAGTAGTAGTAGTAGTAGTAATAATAATAATAGTAGTAGTAGTAATAGTAATAATAATAATAATAAAGAGCGGGTGAAAATACGGGCCCCATTTTTTCATGGTTTTGAGAAGTTTTTAATGATTTCCAAGTACTTGCAACAAAGATTACCTAAATAGGATTGAAGCATGTTCATCCCTTGCAAACCCCTGCATTCAAAGCTTAAATCCATGTATGAAACCGTAAATTTTGTTTATCTATATTTGTAAATGTTCAAAGAACATCAGGAAGTGGTTACATGTATTCATGGCTATTAGAATCTAACGATGCCTGAATACCCATGGGCTGGGCTACATTCTGTGGATACCAGATTGGAAACTATTGCTGATGCAATGCTACCTTTGGAATTAACTCTGCTCTGTTGATACCTGGTTGCAATCTCCAATCCACTGCTGCATTGCTTCTTGTATAATTGGGTGATATGGGATGAAATGAATTGTGTTGCAATCAGGTTGCCTATGGTAAGCCAGTGCCCAAGTACTCACTGGATAGAATTCCCCTTGTGAAGATTTGGTTGCAATCGATAATGCACTTATGTCTTACCACCCATGGGTTTATGTACCCATGCATTATTACCTATGAGACCAGCTGCATTCGATCAGTCCCTGGTTAAAATCGACCTTGCACTTCTGCCATGTACAGCATATATTGGTATTTGGTTGTTTGCTAGCTAGGGGATTGGCTCCCACAGGAGCGGTAACAAATATATAGAAATATATTGATACTTAAGTGTTTATATATATATATACATATTGCCTTAGTTGGGTTTTATTGCGAAACCAGTGCCTAAGTACCCATGGGTTAAGCTGCATTCTATGGGTTCCTGGTTGCTGCAGTGCATTTCTGCTTTCCTACCTACAGAGTTGGGTCATACTGCTGCCTGGTTGAAATCTCTGTTGAGATAGTGCCTAACTGCATTACACACGGGATGTACTGAAAATTACAATATTTACAATTTTAGCCAACTTGTTCTCAAATTTGATGGCAATTTACATGCCATTTTTGCACCTGAATCCCCAAGTGGTGGTAACACTTTGTAAAGCCTCGGTTGGGTTCCTGAAAAGTAATGCCCAAGTGCCCATGGGCAAAGCTGCCTTATATTGATGCCTGGTTGCTATCTATCATAGATTTTTGTTTTCTTACTTTTAGAGCTGTGTCATATGGGATGACATACATTATATTACTACATAGTAGTTATGTTCTGATCAGCCAGTGCTTAATTACAAATGGGGTTTGCTGTAGTTAGTAGCATCTGCAATTTTAATCTACCATCCAAAATGCAAATTGATTTCAACACTGCTGCCTGCTTTCAAAATTGAATATTGGCATTTCAATTTTGAATTTGGATTCTT
>VSDK01020618.1:199305-217272 GCA_009767595.1 Symbiodinium kawagutii
GTAGGGAACTTGTAGGAGACAAATGATGTTCAACGGTGATCTTATGTACTTACCGTTGGTTATTTCATCTTATTTCTCTATATTGGAATTGTTTATTTTATCTCATGAAGGAAGGAAATCATGGGATGTTCATTCTTTTTCGGGTTAATCTAACATAGGGTAACCCACCAGTTTAGCATGGATTAACGTGACAATCAAACAATTGTCTCAACCTCAACTCCACGTCTCTAGTTGTGCCAATAATGGCGTACAAAGCAAAAAAATCTTAATATATCGAGATTGGTAGGGAAATCATGTATACTTGGGCTTTATGATGGACAAAGTTGCAGGTACCATTGGTAGCTTGTAAGCATACAAATCCCAAAATACGTTGACTTAAAACTCAATTTTTAGCTGGTACCAGCACTTTGTTTGGAAGCAAACATCAACTTTCAGCTGGTGCACATGGTGTTTCATTGGTATACGGTATCCTGGTTAGTGTAGATTGATATGTTCATATTGTTGGCATTTAGCAATCTTAGCTGGTTAACTAGAGATCCGGAAGCTGCCCCGCGACATGTTGACGTCTTCAGCTCACTGAGTCTGCCTAGTGAGTTCCAAGAAGATGAAGCAAGCCTCGTAAGATGACCCAACGAACACTATCCCGGGCCGGGCCGCAGGAGTCCAGAAGAGGTGGTGCCCATATCTTATCATACAGGCTTACCAGGTGGTGACATGTGCTTTATCTGGGAAACTTACCTGGAAGTCAAACCACTGGTTTCAATAGCTAAACCGTAAACTATCAATGGTGGATTTTTCACTTCCAGGTTAGTTTGCCAAAGGGTAGGTATGATATCCAATTGTTACAGTAAATTGTTATGATCTCATTGTATAATTGTTTTGAACTCATAACATTGCCCCATCTATGATTGTCATGATAGGCTAAACACCCAGTTGTTACGATTATTAACAACTGCTTGTAAACAAGGGAACTACATGTCTTGCAGTGCAATGAGTATGCATGAACAACACAGTATCATGGTCATTGTTGGTGTGTTTCCTCGTGGCTATTTCTTTTTGCCGTCATCCATATACAGCAAGTGTAGCATTGTGGGTCAAAAAACTACTGCTGAGTGATTGGAACTCCACGTCTGCACCATTCTGCACCAAAATAAAAAACGCAGCCAGAAAATCATCAAATAGGAGTGTACTTCAATTGTGGCACGGCACAAGTCATTGTTTGCTTACTGCAGGGTTTTTTGATGGCTTAGGTTGCAACCCCTAATGTGCAACTCCCCTAAGAATGCATGTCAGCAGGGAAATAAACCATTCTAACGGTTGAAGAGCTGTTGAGTAGTCATCCGACAACCGCAACCAAGTAAGAACCATGTACTTGATTGAAACTATCCTTGTAACCGATCCGAAACCGACCATAGACAAAGTAGTTTGCCATAAATAAAAAGCTGTTGCGAACCATGGTTCGCAACAGCCCTTCACAATCATTGGGCAACCCCTGAGCAGTTTGCCATATCAAGTTGTTCCTCAAACTAATCGCGATTAGTTGAGCGATCAAGCATCATTTAAGCCATTCCAAACTGGTTTTACCATACCAAGTTGGTTGCTCATTAATTGTTTGCCAGCAGCAACCATCCCGTTTGACGACACTCCTGCTGCCTGAAAGATCTGATAGGCATCTTGTCGCCCCGCATGGTCGTCTCGCTCCTCAATGACCTGGAAGCTGCCAATCTGTTCGGTAGCGTAGAACGGTACGTCAGTAGTTTTACAATATTGCACAGCTACATGCATGTAGAATCATGTATGTAAATATGTATATAGGTGAGACCTGCTTTGAAATTGAGAGTGAAGGTTGTTGTGACCGACCTTATAGCTAGAGAAAAAGAAACCGCAACCTTTGGAACCCAAAAAGTCCCTCACAAAAAAAAACATGATGCAAATGCATGCTACAAAATCAAAACCCTAATCTCTAACATGTGGCATCAAGCCCACACAACCTTCATCGACAAAACGCATGAATCCAAAATTCCTTGAAAATTATGTAGCAAGGGTCATTCTGCAGCGAAAAAGAACAGAAGGATTGATTCTGTACCAGCTAAGGTATGGATAACAAATCAATCAGCACGGGTTTGCCAAGGGATCAGAAGCCTGTATACTGGTTTCTCAAAATAGGGACCCCATAAAAATGGATGGTTTATTACGTAAGAACGATTCATGACTTGGATGATCTTGGGGTCTCGCATGGCTTGAAGAAGCACCGTATGGTCACCACCGTGTACGATGGGCCCATCCCTTGGAGATCGTCTCCCCGCCTCTTGTGGAGGTGGAGCTTCTAAGAGCGTTTCAGCCATGCCCTGTGCAGCGCGACTCGGTTCCGAGGATTTGATGGGAAGGTAGTGCTGCCTTAGTGGTCTGGTTGGTGGTTTCAACCCCCATGAAAAATATGCTTGTCAACCAACGAGTGGTGGTTAATAACCAACCAGTGGTCATTTATGTTGGTGTAGTAAGGGTGACTTGGATGTGCAGCTGGGGTTACAACGGGGAAGCCCTGTAACTATAACCGGGAAGTCCTGTAACTAACCCCGTTACGAAACCATGGTTGGTGACCACTTACTAAGTGGGTCACGGACTAATAGTAAAGTACCTGATATGCCAATGACGGGGAAGAACAATCCTTAGCATGACCATGTCATTGTTGGTTTGGCTGGTGTTTACCTTGTATTTTTGTGGAAACCAATTTGCCTCATCCGCCCTCGGTCAGTTCACTTGGGCTTACACCCAAACCTAGCCGACCAAAACCTAGGCCCCCACCTTTTATAGATGCATACATGCATAATTACACATATGTACATGTTTAGAACAAATACCTGGAAAGTAAAACCTGTCTACACCTTTTGTTGAAACCATCGAAAATCTCTAAAGCATTACTGAACCAGCAACTCAACCAACAATTCACCACCCGACCAACCAACCACGATACCTTCTACCTCTGCAGCCAGCGGTGCGCCTTTGATCTGCTCATGCCACTTCCTTCTTCAGGTAGATCCTAGCGATGAATGCCACGCAGAGTAGCTGCGACCAAGGACGACATCCAGCTGCCATGGACCCCCTCAACTGCTCCCGCTGACAAGCTGCTGAGCCAGGTTGATGCTCCACCAGCCTACCGTTTGGTTAGAACAAATAGCTCCGGATTGCACCCCCTCTAAGGGTTTCAACCCCTGTCAAAAATATTAGTCAACCAACCATTTGTTAATAAATACTAGGAAAAATAGAGAATGTTTAAAACCACCAGCCAGGATATGCTTCTGGCTCCTGAGATCCCTTCCAAGCACCACCTAGCACCCATTGATTGTTAAACTGTCGATCATTTATACATATGGATGGCCCCTGTACATTCAACATTCTAATGGAGGAGCGGTTAGGTCGTGCAGCGATGGCTGATGGAACAACCATAGGTGGACGACCCTAGAATACCAACTAGCTTCGCATGCAAACAACGATGCTCATGCATGCAATCGCAAACTGTCAGAACTACATCATCTGAACGTCCTCCGTCGATGGCATGCACTCGTGCAAAGAAGCCTCCAAAAACCCATAGGCATGTAGATATTCATCAGATTTTTGACACCAATAATCAAATGATTCCAGTATATTCCAATGATTCCAATAGGATTCTGACACATTAACCATTGTTTTCCCTATGAAATTGTTGGTGGAAATCCCCCATGAAATTGGTTGGTTAACTGCTTGACCCATAGCCATAGGATTCTGACATCGCCCAGCTGCGTCCTCCACCATGAAGATCGGGACGGTTCGGTTGGTGAGCAGGGTGTATATCCTCGCGTCGCGACGACCCAGTGGTCGCTCCAGGTGGATGGCTCGAAACGGTCCCGTAAAAAATGCACCATGAACATGGTCAAACACGAGTCTTGGGAACACTTTCATACATTTTGGGCTGTTTTTATACATGTATAGTTGTGTATACATTACATATATATATATATTATTTTTGAATATACAATATAAATGTAAAATGTATAGCTACGCAAATGGGGAATACAAGTCTGATTTGAAAAAAATAAAACTCTTTGATGTCCTAGGAACACTTTCATACATCTAGGGATCACTAATGAACAATCCAGTACTTAAACAAGTTGTTTCAATGGTTTTTTTTTTGACATGGATCACAATGTAGATCAATCTTGGCATATCTGGGATACATATATCGCAACTGGTATAGATGCCCTAGTTAGAAGTTTGTCAACGGGGAGCCCACTACGTGGCCTGTAAGTAATTACCATTCATGAATGATCAACTCTTGTCAATTTCGCATGGTTATCAGCAACTCTCACCAATCACAGGTGGTGAAAACCGCCTATGAAACATATTAGTCAACCAACCATTTGTTAATCAGTAATGAGGAACACAGAAAATGATTGAAACCACCAACCAGCATATGAACCAACAAACACTACTGATCTTGCATGCACAATAGCCACGGTAAAACAATTGTCCCCTAATGTTGGTGATCGTTGACTGTTGCTGTCCATAATTAGCCATGAGAAAATCGTACCTTGGTTGACATTTGGTTCAAAACCATTGCTACTTAATTACTCAACAACAATGGTTTTGAACCAATGGTCAAGGAACAACCCCCGAGTTGAATAACCATTGTGTCAACAGGAATTGTTTGTTCATAACCATTCTTGTTGACACAACTTTCAAGCAACCCCGTAGTGCTCCACGTACAAAAAGAAGCAACCACTTCTGTATAGTCTCACAAGGTAGCGCTGGAGCGATGGATCACCATAAGACTATGCTCCAGAACCACCTTTCCGCGATACTGGTAGTCAGACGAAGCAAAAACTGCCGCAGTTATGAGCACAAATCACCACTTGACTGACCAAAGAGCCCTTCAGAGAAGTGAACAGTTCGCAAAATGTTCTCTGCAATAGAGGATGACCGAATCTTAAAACTCCTTTCCGTAGGGAGTTCTGACTTCGATCTCATCCATTGAAGACCTCCTCCAATTGCCAGTCTTGAGCGCGCCACACCGCTTTCTTAGTCGGGGGGTGAAAAAAAAAAGCGCGTGGACTCAGCTTCGGTGCTGCTTCTGCAGAAGCCATCGTCTGATTCACCATCTTCAGAAAACGGGCCTCTTCGACTACGTCGCAAACAGCCAACCGCTGTGGAGGAATCGGATTCTTTCCGC
This sequence comes from Symbiodinium kawagutii, assembly GCA_009767595.1. NCBI lineage: Eukaryota > Dinophyceae > Suessiales > Symbiodiniaceae > Symbiodinium > Symbiodinium kawagutii. The sequence continues at coordinate 204,512 of VSDK01020618.1, forward strand.
GATCTCTCAGCGCTACGGCATTCAACATCCCTGGGGCTACCACTGCAGTCTTCAGGAATTCTCCTGGAATCTCACCAGGAACATGACCGACCTACCCGACCATACAACTGAGGCAGAAAAACCTTCTGCTCGTATTCAGGCTCGGGCTTTGCAGCATACCCTGAACTTCCTCGCAGTCAAAAAACCATGCATGTCACAATGCATGTCCCAGTGGCGCTGAAGTGTTGTTTGCTGCGGCACTGCGGAGGCAGGGAGAGAGAAATCTAGTGGTGGATCGATACATATCGATCCTATTCATTGTTGGGTCAAACGGAGCCTTTTCGTTAAACCTATCCTTCGTGATAACGCACTCGCTTAACCTAGCCTTTGGAAGTGCTGGGATATATCGTTGACCTGTTGTTAAAGCCGCTTGCGTGTGACTCATTGCCACGAGTCCTGCAGGCGAACAGAGCCCCCTGGCACCGTGAGGCCCATGTCGCCGACAGACGCATTGACGAAGACAAATTTGTCCAGCGCAGGCACAAGCGCTTGCGCCGGTGCATCCGACTGCTTTTCATGCACCGGCCGTATGTCGACCATTGACAGATCATTCAGAATTATCATTAAACTGGTTTGTGGTCAGTGATGCTTTACAATAATGGGTCAGAATCACCAAGAGCCAAGAGCAGTAGAACCACTTTAGCATGAAAACAATTGGAGAGCGCCAAAGTAGTTGGCTAATATGGTTCAACAAGGATTGATAAGGATTAATCCAGAGGAGTGGTAATCATTGTTGATAGTTGATAGGCATTGATCTACAGTAGTGGCAATCAATATGAATGGTTGATAACCATTGATGGCCTGTAGTGTATGGACCCTTAGTTGCTACAGATTACATAGAATCATCCACAACCAAGCACTTTTTCAAGGAGTACTCGTCTCAGTTGGTTCCCCTGCTGCTCTGCCTGATGAGCAATGCAATGGCAGCGCCGTTTTGGCTCTCCATCACGGGCTCGAAATCAACCTGAGAAGCTGCCCATGGGTTGTGGGCTGATGGTTAATGATACCACCAGTTCATGATGGTTAAGAATCATGAACCGTATGAACTAGATCAAGAGTTTCAAAGCATTCATTATTGGTTTAATGATATGTAATTAATTCTGATGGTTAATGGTTAGGAATGCTTTGAAACGGTCAATAATTGGTTGAGAAGCAGGATTAATCACGATTACAATTGATTATTGGCCATGAATGATGGTGTCCCTGGAAGTTAAACATCTCTAATGTTAACAGGTAACAAATGTATAAGAAATGGTCATTTTTGTTTCCAAAGCGCAGCCGCTTCCGAGAATGATCTTGACCGGGAGAATACCAGGAAATCGGCATCGCTGATGCTAAAAACACTTGACATGTTTCTATTTCAACACAGAAGAGTAGGTTGGAAAACTGAGAGACACCAGGGACCTGAACCACTGAAGACAATGATGGCAATATTCTGATCAACAATCACACATGCATGAACATTGAGACGAGCTCTTCATACTCCTCCCACTCTTGATGATGGACTTCTTCAAAAATTGTTTCCAAAGAAACAGCCTGAAACAACTATGGCCACTCCTGTCCGCTTCAGTCCATGCTCCTCAAGTTGGATAGGAAAACGGATACCCCACAGCTTCCCACAGCTTCCAACAGCTCCCTCCAGAAGCAACCAAAGAGCCCGGGAGATCGGGTAGTTGTGCTTCCGGAAGAACCTGCGCCGGAGACAACGCCCAGAAATTGACATAGCGCCTAGTTTGTGGTGAAGTAGGGCTAGCAAATGGCTAGGTTGCAATTGATTTGTTTGATAATTCTTGATTATCCTTACCTTTCCAGTTACATCTATTATAAATTCTATAACATGTAACCAAGGAACCCCAAGTAGGGATGATTGCCTATCATATATGTCAGCGGAAGGGTAGGGTATGATTGTGGTTGTTAGCAATCATTGCTATAAGTGGATCCTGGTTAATGGCTATGGAATGGCTAAAGTTGGCTGATGATTCATTGTGAATAAGAACAAGCATTGGCTAATCATGGTTCAGTCTTCACAATTCATGTTTCAGTATGTTTCATCAGGATTGATACCAGTGGACGATGATGTCAGCTGATGGCTCATGGTCAACCATGGTCAATCACCTTTTGTCAAATCGCAGCGCAGGAGCATGACTGAGGCTTGACGACTCAGTGGTGAAGCCATAACCTATATCTGGGAACAGCCCGGGAACCGCATACGCAACACCATCTCCCAATTTAAGAAAAGAACCAACAATTCGTTCACGGGCTCACAGGCGCCTTTCAAAATTCAGCAGGTTTACCTTTGGAATCCGATGAATATCAGTGGGCCTTCCCAGCATTTCCTATCCCCAAACAAGCACCAGCAATGGCGTCCCTGATGGCCTGAAGAGCTGTTCCCAGTTGTCGTTCTTGGTCGTGGACTTCAGGCCGTTGTCAAAGGTGTGCATGCTAAGGTCCTGGTGGGGCACGTTGATGGGAGAGCTGGTGGGGCAGTTGTAACTTGTTGGTTGGGAAACAAATTGGGACTAGCTACTGCGTTCTCCTGGAGGGACTCATAAGTCATCATCAAAAGGCAAGATAGGCTTTGTCACCAGGTGAGTGGATGCCAGCAACATAGCGAAAAGGACGGTGGCACTGAAGTACGCTTGCTTCATGGTGTTTCAAAAAGATCTGAAAAAAATAAGTCCAGATCTTAGCAAATCTTTAGTTGATCTGGTGTTTCCTTTCCAGATCTTAGCAAATCCATTTGGGGTCACGGACTTTCAAGTGACGCAGCTCAGCTCTGAGGATCCGATTTGGTAGACTTGGTCTATCAACCAATTGGGGTCCCCCAACTTGAGATCATTTTCAGTGGGATACCATCATTTTCAGTGGGATTATCTTATTTTCACCCATTTTAAAAAAAAAGAGATTTCAAGGTTAGAAAAAAGAGTCAAGGTTAGAAAAAAGACATGCAAGGTTAAATAAAAGAGGGGCCCCATTTTAAACATAGAAAACCACCCTTCTTCACCCATTAAGGTGGTGCTTCATCCATGGATGCAACCGCGCCGTCGCTGTCTCCGCGGAACGCGCCTGCACGTGGTATCTGGAGAAGATCTCAGCGATGAGGAAACCGTTGGCGAAGTCGCGCTTCACGTTCCGCACACTGCGCGCCCCCGTTCAGCGGTGCCGCCGTTGGCCCAGGAAAATCACATACGGTGAAGGCAAGAAACGAAGACCTACCACAGGGACCTACCAATCTCGTCATGGCTAGACTTACAAAAACATATGAATATATCGAATGATCTCAGACTATTGGACTTTCCCGGAGAGGCGAATGGTTTTAATGTTGAACATGGGGGCCATTCAACATTTATTGAAGGATGGTTAAATATTTATGTGGAAATACCTCCATATAGTTCTATATTGATCTTCCCAAAATTCTGACAGCTGACGGTGAACAGGAAAGCTCTTAGTAGAATGGGTGAAAACTTGGGTGTCTGTAGTGGATGTTCCTATCACTGACCAAAGTCATTGATGACCCAATGCAACTGACTTTGCTGATCTACGATGGAAAGTGAATACTTCAACAAACTACCAACCACATCCCAGCTTGCTGACAAAGACCATGTGGAATCGTATGGAATCGTGTGGAATCGCGTGGAACCGTGTGGGTTTGCTTGTCAGCCACTGGTACTTCTTGTTCGCCAACAAAACAGGCTAAGTGAATATGGGTCAGCAATCGCCTAACACAGCAGGAAGCTACTGCAGTTCTGAAGATGATGCTGGCCGCGAATATGATTGCCCCTGTTCTCCCATGATCCATCAAATGGTCGTGAGTCCGTATCCTGCAGCGAAGCTGTTCACATCCCATTACTCGTTGAGTTGTTGGGATGTATGGCTTTTGGACGATTGGTGACTTGACCCCCAAATAACTTATCCAAAGTCATCAACGACTCACCGGTCATCATCCAAGCTGTTGTTGTGGGCGTTGCATGTGTCGCAGGAAAGTGTGTGTTCCGCTGTGGGTGTAGGGGCGCATTGCGGTGGTTGTGGTTGTTTATGCTGACCAACAGCAACCCTCACCATTCTTCTGACATACGATGTGTACTTGGTGTACTTGCGGAGGAGTTCCAGCTGGACTCTTTGCCCATGGCGACAAGCGCGGTCAGCGGAGTGAATTGATGCAAACATTCAAGACGAGCTTGCAAATGGAGATGGAAAGTACCGGTGCCGTTGGTGCAGGCTTGTCCGTAAGGCCGCCCTTCTGAGCTTCGATGGCCGCAATGGTGCCAAATACACCGCTTCTTGCCCGCATTGCTACCTAAAGCATCCGTACCAGGATGGCTTGAACGTGCACAGTCGGGCAGGGAAAACGACAAAGATATGTCGGAATGCAAGTCGCCCCAGGCAAGTTCTTCCAACAGCCATTGGCTCTTCTGACCTCTCGCTTCCGCCCAACCAGCACCCGAAAGCCATAAGCGCAGGCGAGCGGGTCTCTTGCCAACAGTGCTTATCTGGCTTCCAAGTCCGGAAACTCCGGTGACATTCGATCGGAGGCGGTGTCAACAACCAGAGCAGGTAGGAGCCCGTAATGGAAACATGAAGGAGAAGGTACCCCGTACGTTACAATAAATTCAATGATAATATCTCTATTTGGTCGTTTCAACCCCTCCAAAAAAATACGAGTCAACCAACCAACCATGTGTCAACAGACTTGGGGAAAACATGCCGATCAAAGCACCAACCAGATATAGTTCACCATACAGTCAACCATAGAAAATTCATGGAAAATCCCATGGTTTCACCCCATAAACGTTCGAATTGAAGCACCAGGCCAGCCTCGCCTGTATGACAAGTCCAAGCTCTGCAACCATTTCCTTGGCGAGCCCAGGTCCCCCTTTATCTGCCTGGGCAAGGGCCATGTCGGCCATGTTCCGTAACGGCTAGCAGCTAGTCATGGTTGGCTGCTTGGTGGTTGGACCAGCCCTTTGAAACATATGGCTGTGGGTCAGTTCACCCTTAGTCCCCCTGGTTCCCCTATGATTAACCAGGCTGTTTTCCCAAGAAAATGGTTGGTTAGGATACCCCATGAAATTGGTTGGTTGATGTTGACCCATAGCCATATTGATGAGTCAACGAACCATATGTTAATAAGGATGGAAAATAACAACTGCTTAAAATCAGCAACCAGTTGGTAATGTCAATGGTCCTTGAGAATCATTGTTGTTAGTGGCAATGCTTCATTTCATTGCTGGTTTTCTGCAACGGCAGAAGCCCCGGTTGCGAGTTGCCAGAACTGCTACGTCACCAACAGTACCTCAGGGAAGGATCCCTGCGGGATCGGACTGGCTGGGTTCCACGTTTTGAGAAACTCCCAAATCTTGAGAAACCCCTACTTTTATTGCTATAGATACTTAATATCTTGAGAAACTCCCAAATCGATCACACATGACCAACCTGAAAGCCACAGCATGCTGGCGGCCCAGATGCAAGACTTCGCGCGGAAGTGAGGTGAGAGCCTGGGCAACCCCCCATCCGGCGTTTTTTAATGCAGGCGTGACAGGCGGATTTCTGGCATCTTAATCTACTTCGGTGAGTTTGTACAACAACATATTTGGGTTATCCTACAGCAAGTAATCTTAATCATTATAGGTATATCATACAAATCATGTTGTTATATTGACAAATGAATCTCAATCTTGGGGGATCCCATAGCAAATAATCTTATTTACTATACAAGTAATGTTGGTATATCAATCTCAATCTTGGGGCATCCTATAGAGCAGCCATACCAACATTTTCGCGAGGTCGTGGAAGTTCCCTTCGGTCGCTTCTCCCCAGAGGTGGAGGATGTCTCGATCCACAAATAAGAGCGCCATGCGGTGAACCCCGCATGAGGCCCCGTGGCCGCCGTGGCCCTGTTGAGTGATGTTCAGTTAGTGATGTGAATCTTGGGCTTCCAACTCGGATAGCATTAACCCCAAAAGGTTGGTGAAATAACTCGTAAAAAGTGGTGAATGCAACCAATCACTTGCAAAAATGCTAACGTCCGAGTGTGCTCGTCAAATTTGGCTCATCGGTCGAGACTCCGGACCAGAGGGCTTGTTGTGGTTGGTATATCTGCAGTCCTTATGCCCCCCCCTACATAAGCCCCTATGAAACCCATAATGACCCATAGAAACCCTCAGTTATATCAGTTTTGTCTAGCACTTGCCCGGTAGCTACAGTGCCCAGCGCATGGAACAGGAATGAATCTAGGTGATTTCATAGTTCGTTCATGTTCGTTCGAAAAGGCAAATGTCTACAAGAAATATCTGTGTGAAGAGAGGAAAAGGACATGAAAAGGATGACAAGGAGCCCAAGAGGGAAAAGCAAAGAAGAGAAAAGGGACAAACCAACCCAAAGAAATCATCATCACCACAGCCAAACCAGCGAAAACAATTTCTATTTGACGCGCTGGCGGGCTACCACAGTGCGATCCTTCGCAAGAAACTAGGCTAACCAATATACTTGAAAATGACCAGATTATGCCCCACACAATCCCTCTGGCTAAAAAACCTTGCACCTATTTGAGAAACCACAATTAGCCAACCCGTCCAAAATCCCATAGTTTTCCTATAAAAGTCCCATATACCTGCCAAAAAATCCTATGATTGCCCATCATTCATCCCCTATGTTTATTAGCCATTATTCATTCCCTCTGGCTTGAGAACCTACCCATATGGTGGTTTCTCAAAATAAGGGTACCCCCAAATCATCCAATAGAAACCATTTACAGTAATAAACCATCCAGTTTTTGGGTGGGTCCCCTATTCTGAGAAACACCCATCTACCCGTCAAACAAATCCATATGGTAGTGGGTTGGTTCACCCTTAGTCCCCCTGGTTCCCCTATCATGAACCGGCTCGTTTTCCCTATGAAATTGTTGGTTATCATCCCCTTCGTTGGAGAACTGCTTGACCCATAGCCATATAGTTGGTATATATCCCTACTGTTCTTCCTTATTATACCCTATTATTAACTTATTAACATATATTAACCATTCACCAGCTAGTTAAACGATTTTTGATTAGCCATTGTCGATCATTATCATCCAAAAAAAATCCATATGACCACGCACTGCTCGAGTAGATGCCGCATGTCTTCACTGGGCTTGCGCACGGCCGTGGGCGGCTCCAGCGTGGCCGGGCTGGTGCCCACCGTCTCAGTGGCGCTGGAGCGTACCAGGGACCAGCACCCAGTTGTAGGGGTTGGTTGGGAAGCCATGGTTAGATGATGGTTAATGAGGATTGATGATAGTTGATGATGGTTGATTATAGTTGATAGTGATGATGGTTGATTCTAGTGAATAGTGATGATTGATGGCTGAGAATTCAACTAACTACGCCGAATATAGCCAACATAATCTATTATAAAATATTATAAAGAAATTTGTTGGTTCTCCGGCAATCTGTGGGGTCAAGAACGGCCCTGATTCATGGTCGATTCATGGTCGATTCATTGTGGATTCAGTGACCTCTGTTTCCGGTTCATGCACCCCGGCCACGCCATATGGCTATGGGTCAAAACCCTTAGTCCCCCTGGTTCCCATCATTAACCATGATTTTCCCTATAAAATTGTTGCTTAATCTTGATGGTTAACTGCTTGACCCAGCTCGCCATATGAAAAAACCCATCCTTGGGAAACCACCCGTTGAGCTTGGAGGGTAGTCTCCGGCATTTCGTGCAGCGAGGGTCGCTGGTCCCAGTGCTGTGAGTTGATCAGCCACCTAGCACCATGACCTACCCAGCTCATTGGTTGATCAACCTACCATGGATCAGCAAACATGGGTGTTTCTCAAAATAGGGGACCCAAAAAATGGATGGTTTATTGTTCGAAATGTTTTCAAACGGATGATTTAGGGGTACCCCTATTTTGAGAAACACCCACATGTGCATCCCGGCCGGCCCCAGCGCATCGATAGCAGCACCCGGAATGAGTGCCCCAACCATGCCGTGACTCGGGAAGCGGACCGTGCTGAGGTGATGTGATGATCTATGCCTGACTCTGTGACTCTTCAGTGGGGCCGCTGCATCTCTTTGGGACCGCCGCTGAGCATGGATATTTGCTCGCGAAATGCTGCTGGAAGTTCTTGTCTTAGATCGCTCTTGGGCTGGTGTTCGGCAACCTACAGTTGCAAGAATGGCGACTTGGATGACAAAAAACATGCAGATTGCAGGAGTGTGGCTGACAAAGGCATGTTCAATACCTTGACCACACTTTACCATTCAATACCTTGAGCCAATGCATCCAAAGCAACTGGCCTATGGGCAAACTACCAACTCAGGTATCGGTATCAGATTGCAAAGCTGTTAAGGTCACAATGTCTTGTGGGATGCCTCCCAGGTAGTCCCTTAGCCATTGATGGTAGATCCATATTAACAAATCACCACTAGTTTTGCCCTAAATCGCTTGTGATTTTCCAGTAAGTATTGTGCTTTGTTTGTATTGATCGGTCATAATGATTAATCATTATCCTTGATGGACATCATCATGTCCACTGGTAATTTTTGTTGGTTGCTTGGTGCTATTGGTGCTATCTTGCACGGCAAAGTTGGTTGTTTGTAATTTTGGGTTGGGCCAAGTATCTAAGCAGTTTTTAATGCTCCAAGTGACTCCAAGTGATCGATTCTCACAACTTCAATAAATCGAGTTGCTTTGTCATTGCGAAAATGGTTGGTGGTTATAACTCCGTCATGAAAAATATGCTTGTCAACCACCAACCAGTAGTTGTTTAAACATTATCTTTGGTTATGATCCCCATTACTAACCACTATAATCCCATGTAAAAATGCCAATCAAACCACCAGCCAGAAGCACTTCTCTGAAGAGACTTGAACTTGACGAAGCGCCACTGTGTCATTGCTTCCTGGTTTGCTTCTGAACAACAATGAAAAACACAACAACCACAACCGCGGCGACAGACCATACAACATCAACACATGCATATGCCCTCTGGTACCCTAACCTGCATATGGATAATCACAATTGTTTGAATAGAAAACCCCAGAAAACCAGCCGTGATTCGTGGATTTTCCACTTTCAACTTGGTTTACCAGAACATAGATGCAACGCCATCAAGTCTCATCTTCCTGTGTTTCACTTGTCCAAGCCTTCCATGTCCTTCCTGTCGTTGTCCTTGGCGGTTGATACTTCATGAGATATTCCCGAGCAGCCTGGTGAGCTCACTAATAGGTCTCCATACATGGGTGTGTCTCGGAATAGAGGACCACCAACCACGGTTGGTTTATTGCTATAAACTAGATGGGTTGACAAACCAATGGTTGATATGATATAACATCTAGAATATAAATTGTTGATAAAAACTAGATGATTTATGGGTCGATAGTCAGAATGGTAAATACCAGACCCCAAAATGGTGGACTATTGGAGGTACCCCTATTTTGAGAAACCCTCATTCTGTATCTGAGCTGTAGCCAAGGCTATAAACCACAACCAACCCTGACCACTCCAATAGCACTCCTCGCGCACCGTCAAGGACATACCAGCCAAGATGGCATTTTTTGCCAACGACTCTGCCAACTGTACAGCAGAGGAAGCAAGCTTGACGCAGCTGCAACCACTCTTTCGTTCACTTGGACATAACAGAAACACCTTTCTGGGCAAAATCTTGGGGCTACCACCCCTGGCAAATCACATCCCGTAAATGAACAGCCACCACCTTTTGTTGGGATCTGAGCTTCCAATTTTCGGACGTTTGGTTGTAATCCATATCCCACATTGCTGTGCGGGGCAACGCAAACTGTTTTGGGCTGCAAATCTTCTGGCGAACTCCTAGGTATCACCACCCATGACTTGTGCTGTAGGACCCCATGAGAAGTCCAGAATTGCTGAAGGCTCGAACCGCTGATGGCGGTGGATATGCCCAGCTGAGATGAACTCACTATGCAGAAGACTCTCCGCTGAAATGTAGAAATGGACAAAGACAATGACAACACAACGACGAAAATCGTTCAATGTCATGCAATCATCATTATAAGGACATCATTCATCCTTACTTCATAGTTATCTTTGCATTTCAACCGTCAGACTTCTAGATGTGTTTCTTTGTCATTGCAAATGGCCAAATGGTGTGCTTTGTTGTAAGTATCCAGTCTCGAAAGAAATGTATTGGGCGACTCCTTTGCATGCTTAGCCCTAAAGAGGATGCATCATCCAAAACACACATGAAATTTGGATGAAATTGGAAGACAAGAGGTAAGTAAGCAAACAAACAAACACAAAAAGGAGATAAAAGGAACACACTTACAGACACATCAAGAGCAAAAACAAAACAACCTCCCTAAGATAAGTTTTTCTGGAGCCACTTCCGAAGTGGGCAGCCGCCCGAAATCATGTCATGTTGGGAACCGCAACAGTATGACTAATTCTTTTGAGCTCAGTCACTCTGAATGGTCGTTGCTTGCGCAAGGCTTCCTCGCATTGGCTACGTCGCCACTGTGGGATTCCCCCACAGTTGTGTCCAGAATCAGGTAGTCACAGGCATTGCTTACAACAACAATGGGTTCATGATGGATGAACAGTGGTAAATGATGGGTTACTGATGCGTTGACATTAGATTCATGGTTGATTTTAACTGAGTTTATGGTGGATTAGTGGCTGTTAAATGAAGGGTTCATGATGGATTGACAATGGAATAACAATAGTGATGGATTGAAGATGGAATGGTGATACACGATAGATTCGCTGTCAATGAGTTGGTGATCCAATCAGAATGCATTTATGATAAGAGCATAGATCACGTCCGGATGGTCAAAAGCATCCATAAGGTGGGCCCCTATCATTTGTGCATGTTTTGTATCTGCATCTCTTGCCAATGAAGGGTACCAAGTACGTTTACCCCCAAAAAAATTGGTTCTCTCATTCATAATGGCTATTACTGGATGGGTAGTAGGTACGACAATTTAATGGAAAAGAAAACATACCAGTGTGGATTCACTGTGGAAGCACGATGCGTTCATGATGCATTCATGATTCATGCATGATCATGATTGGCCATGATCAAGAACCATCAGTAGTCATTGGTTCACGCCAAACATCGATAATTCTTGGCCCAAAAAACATCATTCGCCCTCATTCACTATCATTCCAGACCTCTACTACTGTATGAAGTGGTATCAATCATCATCATCATCATCATCATCATCATCATCATCATCATCATCATCATCATTATCATCGTCATCGTCGTCATCATCATCATCATCATCATCATCATCATCATCATCCAGTAATAGCCAATGATTGATCAAACACTTACCTTTATTCACCGGAATTAACCACAAAGGCACACATCTACTGCTCACTGGCGCTCAGCAATGCCGGCTGCTGCTGGACATACCCGACCGCCGCTACTCAGCTGTTCTCAAAACCTCGCTGCAACGCGAGCTGAGGCCACGCAAGTCATAGGCCAAGCTGCAGTAGCTGAGGGTCCATCACTGGCAGTATGTAACCAGCGTCATCAAATGAGAAGAATGATTGAGGATGATTGATAGTTATATTGCTATGGGTCAATCTTAACCAACCAACTAACGGGGGATTTCCACCAACAATAACAGGGAAAACAATGGTAACTAGGGGTACGGGGTGAACTGACCCAGTGCCATATACCTTGATAAGCAAGGTTAACCGGTCAACCCATTAGCTTCGCCCAATTTACAAGAAGGCAGCTAGGTGAAGCCCAGCACATACTCACCACACATGTCATCACCAACCTGCAGCTGGAAAAAACTTGCTGGGGGTTCCCTACCAGGTTTCCCCACATGTGGATTTTTTGCTGCCCAAGTGAGCGTGTAGCGTTGGAGCATCAACTGAAGAGTGTGGTTGGTGCTCATCCCCTGCACCCAGCATTAAGCAACTGATGAAAAAACACTGAATTGGTTGGTGGTTTCAACCCCTTTTGAAAAATATTCATCAACCAACCATTTGTTAATAAATACTAGGGAAAATCGAAAATGTTTGAAACCACCAACCAGTGAACCATGGTGATTCAGCCACTGGCAATCCATCGGCAGTTTTTCTTCATCAAGGCCTGGTGAACAGCAATGTAGTCTTGAGTTTGGGGCCTCCAACATGGAGAACGCAACTCTGCAGTCTGCAGTCTGCTGAATCACTTCATCTTTCCACCACTATTAACTACTATTAGCCACCATAGATAACCATAATTAATTAATAGGTAACCATAAACGTCTCGTCCTGTCATCTACTGTGATCCTGCTCGTCATTTCTTCTGCCAGGCTGTCCTTTTGATCATGGTTCGGCATCTTTTGATGAGAGCAACCCGCTCCTGAAATCCCGAGCCCACGAAGCCTCATCAATAGACAGTCATCAACCAAATTCATTAACCATCATTTAGCAGGGTTAATTATCCATCATCGACAGCTATACCTAACATTAGCCCCAAAAACCCTGGTTTTTGTACCTTTAGGTATAGCTAAAAGATGAACAACCATGAATTAACCAAATTAACCAAATTGTACCATTTATGTTTAGCTTCATCAACCATGAATAAACCCATAATTTGGAAGCTAAACACCTACCTTTTTGTGGGGTTTTTGAGGGCCCAGGTAGCCACACGGTAGCCAGGTCCACATAGGCCATCACGGCCAAGTCACGGTTGGTTGCAGAGCGGGCAGGTGGTCTTTGATGAGGTGCGGAACCACTGGTAGAGACACCTGGTTCAGCA
>VSDK01020618.1:217288-228305 GCA_009767595.1 Symbiodinium kawagutii
CAGCAGCAAGAAATACCATAATAGTAGGCTAGAAATAGTAGTGGCTACATGGTTCATTACCAAAATAGTAGGGCTACTACCACCTTCTTGTAGTGGCTAGAAATGATGATTAATGATGGCTAGCTACATACTAGAAATCACAAATAATTATATTTCATGACGGCGGACCATGGAATACCAACTACCATGAGCCCCCAAAACCATGATTTTACCCCATATATTGAAGGGTAAAACCTACCTTTTTTAGGGGCCCTTGGTTGCTCATGGTAGAAATAATTGATGATTATATAATGATGGCTGGTCGGTGGTGGATAGTGCTGGTTAAATGATGGTTGGCAAGGGATGATAGTGATTAAATAATGGCCAATAGTTGCTGTAGTCATAGCGATCAATTGATCGTTGAGATATGGTTTAACATTGTTTAATTAACTATAACAAATAATGGATAATAGCGGCGTATTGATAGCAGGAAAAAAAGGTTGAGAAAATGGAAGCCAAACATGGATAGGAAAGGTGAGGATCAACTGATGGCTCAATGATTGAGCGTTGTGCACGATGGCTAGTAGTGGTTTATAGCCAATGAACCACTACGTCAATGGTTCAATGGTTCATGGTTCAATGCAAGATGTTCATAGGTAATGAACCATGTATAGTAGTAGTTGAACATATAAGTCAACTACCTATACATGTTTACCAATTAACCATGATCAACCAATTCTTCGTTTAAAGACTTGGTATAGGGCAATTCTGACCGATGATTGCTTGATAATGGATCATGACAATATCAGTGAGGAATGGTAATCACCTCGGCTACTTTTTGTGCTGCGTATGAATGGCTAATTATTGCCAGCAACTTGAATTGGTCCATTCATACTTGGATTACTACGTATACCAAAAGGCACATGTATATACATTGAAACATATATATGTCTACATGCATGCATGATTAACATATGAAACATATACCACACATGTCTATACATATCTTAATTTAATACACAAACAATCAATCTGAAAATCCCTCCCAGAGCTCCTTTCATCGCTCAGCCTGATCCCCACAAGTACCAACTCAACGGTACACGTTGGGCATCCACACTCATTGTGGAACTTGTGCTTACAAGTGGGACAGGCCTGGCTCCGAGCGGTGCTGCCTTGAACGTACTGGCCGCACCGTAGGTCATGGGTCAATACGGGTTATAAATTTTAACATAACGGAAATAGTGTTATAATGATAACTGGTTATGAAGTTAATTAAAGATAATCATTCATAGTGTGCTTTACGAATCGGTAATCAAACGTAATAACCCATTCAGCTGCCTTTTCCGAAATAAATAGCTGGTGATCTACCGTCAAACGTTGCTGGATTATAAGTGCACAATAGTTGTTTCTCAAGCCATAGGGAACCCCCAAAATTATGGCTGGTTTATTGTATAAATGATTACTATAGGATGATTTGAGGATACCTCTATTTTGAGAAGCACCCGTAAAAATGCTTTATGATGGTAAGGCAACGGTCTAATAATGGTTCGCAATGGTAACAATGCAACCATGGTCATGATTAATGATTTCGCTTTGGTCTAACCATTGCTGAATAATTCCTAAACATATGCGGAGATTCGGATCAAAATATCGACCCTGGCTACTGATGGTGCCGTTAAGATCTTGCTATGACATGCTACCGGTTAGACATAGAGGGTTACCCTGAGACCAAATTGGTGGAAACACAGCTACATCAGCTAGAGTTCTGGTCATCCACTTACAACGTCGTGTTGGATTCATGAATTCATCAATTAATTTCTCAAAATAGGGGAAACCCCAAAAATGCTTGGTTTACTACTATAAATGGTGCATATTGCATGATTTGGGGGCTCCCCCTATTTTAAGAACCGCCATATACCGGCATTTGTCATACGTAACATTTGAAGATGTGGTACTCATCCAATATGAACAAGTTTTATGGTAATAAGCCAGCCACAACTTGGGGTTCCCCTCTTGGAGAAAGCACAATATGGCTATGGATACCCCTGGTTCCTCCATCATTAACCATTGTTTTCCTTACTATTGGTGGCGATCATTCACCATGAAAATTGGTTGGTTAAGTGCTTGACCCATAGCCATACAGTTGGTATATCCCCTCTTGTTGCTTATCAAACCTACTTTCAGCCATTAATCAGCTAGGCTTCACCATATAAACTCATAACCATACAAACTCTTGATGAATTGATGAACATGTCATCAATGACAAAGCCCATCAATGATGTATCACCACCCGCAGGCTTCAGCATTGCCTTGGTTCAAACGAACATTTATTCGTCATCACTGCTAAAGTGAGCCAGGGATAGCCAGGGATCATAGCTATAGTGCACCCGATGCGTTTTGTTTTACCCGCCTTGATCAACGCTGGGTGTCATCCACACCACGCTGTGCATTCAACATGCTTTTCTGTAATGGGGTAACAGTACCATGGTTAACATATGTTTGGGTAACAATAGCGTTAACACTGGTTAACATATGGCTGGTTTATTAATTGTTACCCGCGTATGTTACCCCAATATTCGGGATGTGACTTACAGTGACCATGGTTCAGAAAACAACTCCCATGATGTAGTCCTGCCCGAGTACATGTCAGCCTTGGAGCAGCTGAATGTTGAATTCCACGATGTACTGGCTCCGAGAAACCATTTATCACAATAAACCAGCCATTTTTCGGATAACATTATATAAACCATTTATCACAATAAACCAGCCATGTTTGGGACAACATATTTTTGAGAAACCACCATATGATTCATCAGAGTCCACTTGCAAAACTGCGTGGCATCCAGTCGGCAATGGAACGTTGATCTGCCAAGCAGTCAACCAACTGAACATGGCAGCTCCTGATTCCAAGTTACTTGTTGCGAGAATATGCGGAAATCAAATAAAAACATAAAATCACTAGATACCAAAAAACGCAACAACTTCTAGGCAAATGGCTGGCTCAACCCTGAAACAACGGGGCCCAAGGGAAGCAGCAGTGGGACCTTTCTTGGGATCGTCTGGGTGGTGAGTTGAATCACGTTGTAACAAATGGGGCAGTCCTGCGGCAGAGCGGGGCATCGTGGCACATCTCATCCAGCATCATGGCCATCAACAGCTGGTTGTTGGTTGAACCACCCCCGATGCTTAACTAGTGGTTAATAATGGTTATATATGGTAATAATGGTTGGCAATGATCATATATACTGGTTGGTGGTTTCAGCCCTTATGAAAAATATCATTCAACCAACCAATTGTTAATAACTACTTCTGGAAACAAAACATGTTTGAAACCACCCACCAGCTTTAGTGTTTGTTTGAGCAACTTCAAATTTGGGTCACATAACAGCACATTCACACCTGGTTGCCTATACGTTTGCCAAATCTGTCCAGCAAGGCGTTTTTCCATCCGTATTTCCATCTTGCTACGCCTATGTGCCTAGTTTTCATTTTCAGATCCATCTATCCTTCGACTGATTTCTTTTTCTAGGTTTGAGCTGCGTCAAAAGAAATGCATACCCTGACAATACCCCCAAGAATTTCTCACATGTGGCGGACAAAGTCATCCGCACATATCAGATTTGGGGGTTCCTCACAAGAGGGGATCCCTAAACCTGGATGGCTCATGACCAATGACCAAAACAAATTATATATTGATAGCTGATTTGGGGTGTACCCCTATTTTGAGAAACCACGGCTGAAAGAGATTCTTTACTCTCTAGTAGTATAATTCTGTGATCTTGATTAATTGAATTCGAGCAGTTTCAAGTAGTAAATGGTATGTTTAATGGTTGGTTTCCAGAGCACCAATGAAACATCTGCAAATCATGGTTGGGTCTTTCCTACATGGTTCGGACTGACACATATTGACGCATTTAGTGTCCGGTCACAACCGTAGCTTCTGCCAGCTTCTCTGACAAGTGCTCTGCGGACAGCTGTGTCTGCACGTTTTTGTTTTTGACCGCTATCTTCAGCTGATTGTCAAAGGACCGAGGAACTGTCAAAGGGGGTTGTTTTCTATGGTAAGCATCGCGCGCCATGATTTTTGCACGGCTTGCAAAATTGCCTTTTCGGTCGCACCAGCAAACATTGCTCGATACATCTGTGTTGTAAAGTTGCCGTATGCCTTCCCTTCCAGCAATCCAAGCGGATCCTCCAACCGGGATAGCACCCGCGAAGTTGACACCATGTCTGGAGCCGTTAAGGCGCGCCCTCTTTCGAATCTGGTAGCCACAAGCATTGCTGTCACGTATGCCACTTTGCGAAGCATGGCCAACAACACTAAGCATGATTAATCACCCTACACTATTTGCCAACACTAACCGTGATACCTCATCATTCTCCAGCATTGGAGCATGTTTGACCATCATGAACAATTACAGCCATCGCTAACCAACCTTGTTCCATTTCGATTGGCATATTGCCATGTTTCGGTCTAGTTTCCGTCCATATCCGTGGCGCAGCTGCAAGTCACCAATCACTAGTGTACCCCTTTGGTTAAGCCTGGTTGACAGCCCAACAAAAACATGATGAAGGATGATGAAGGTGCAATCTGATTGCGCCTGACTCGCAACCTGCTCGATGAATTGGCACAAACGCACAAACCTAAGCATCGATATGATCTCCTCACATAGTCGTGGCTGCCAGCAAACGAGTAGGTGATTTGCTGATCTCGTTGAATTTGTTCTGGCCCCGGCACGGAATCTTAGTTGGCGATAGGACTTTGTGTTCACACAAGTAAGCTCACCCAACCATATTGATCTCTGCCATCAATCACCCAATGTTACCCAAGAACCAGCCCATTTAGCCCACACATCATAAGTCGGAAAACCAAACAATCGGCAGCAATCTGTTCCCCATAACAGCAGCAGCTGAAGTGCTGCCCAATAGAACCATCATCAAACTATATATGACGACTCACCACTTCAACCACTGAAACACTGAGTTACTGGTTGGTGGTGCTTCACCACCCCGTCTTGAAACATATGCGCAAGTCACCAAACCATTGATTAAAAAATGCATTTGGGAAAATAAAACATGTTTCACAAACCACCAACTAGTAGTTGCTTACCCACTATAGTTGGTTCTTATCCCCTATTACCAAACCACTATAATCCCCGATAGCAAAAATTAATCGAACCACCGAGGTGTTCTGGTCGGTCATCATCCAAAACAGTAAGGCTGTCTCCTCCACACCTTTGAAGAACAAGGCAAAACTCTGCGCCCACCTTAGACGTGCGGCGGAAGGTCGGGTGACATCGACAATTTTCCAGGTCTAAATGGGGAGTTTTTCAAAATATGGAAGCTGCCAAATTGGTTGGTTTAGTACTAAAAATGACTACTGTAAAGGAGGATGCTTTAGGGGATCTCTATTTTAAGAAACACGCAAATGGGCGCCACGACGATGTGTATTGAAAACGCATGATTATTGAACTCGATGAATTGGGGTGAACAAAAGAACATATGGGGGGTTGTCAAAATGTTTGTTACCAGAAGGCGTCTTTTATGCTGTTTACATGGGGGCCCGCTCCTTGCCGCAACCATTTGGGAAACAACATGGAGCACATATGGAATTCAAATTATTCGTGTTTGGCAGGTGGGAAATTGTGCAATGGCCCTAGCGCGCGACATTTTTTAGCTGCTTTTTGAGTTGCCACTTGAACTGTCCATGTCTTTGACAACCTTTCGCTGTCTCGACTTTCGAGCTTTGCTCTTTGTCAAAGAGTTTTGGATATGGGAAACAATGATAAAACTATAGATGTCAGAGTTCTATGAGCTAATTGCTGTTTGCAATTGATCCTGCCAACGTTGTGGACACTGCTTCACAGTTTAGATCTGTCCCAATGAAACGCTAGCGCAGATCTAGCGCCACACTAGCCCAAAAATCTAAGCTTTTTTCAGAGGCCAAAGAAAATGCCTGCCTAGCTGACGCGATATGAATGATAGCAGCTTAAATAATAGGAATAAGAGCAACAATGAAAACAATGATAATGATGATATGATAATTATACTGCAAGCAATTCAAATGCAATGATATTGAATGCCTATCAAGCGCAAATCTAGCGCTGCCTTGCAGAAGTACGAGATTCTGCTGGGGGCCCGCTGCTAAACAAAGTCTGACAACAATACCTATGACATCAAAAAAGTATTGCTAGTTTGAAAGAAAAAAACAATATTCACGATTTCGACCGCCAATCATATAGAAATGCCTGTGTAGAAAAGAACCTCATGACATATTGTATATCCAGCGAGTGGGCAGAATAAATTCTGAAAGAATAACGCCACCAATCTCACAGGTGTACGGCTTGCACTTTCAATTTGGCCTTATATCACAAATGGTCTTATGAACAGGACAAAGCATCGTGGATTCATGCACCAAAGTGATCGTATCCAGAGCTATCATTGAGATATGCCGGGATGATGGGTGATGTCCATGCCTGTTGTCATGGTTGCCATAGTTGCATGACCATAATCAATGATTTCAAATGATTCATATCGAATGACCATCATGGATATTACCGTCATCTATAAGCATCATGATTAATGATTGCGATAGCTAACAGTATCATTCCAATGATTTTCTGATAATTCAAATTGCTGATGATTTTCTCTCGGCCATAGATGTCGCCATGATGGTCATATTCTTGATGGTCATGTCAGTCATGGTGCCGTTGAGCCATCAGCCGGTGGCCTATCCTTCACCAAGCGCCAGCCAGCAACTATTAATCAAATAATCAATCAGTTCATTGAACATCATTAACCACCCAGAAACACTATCTCTACGCAGACTACCAAGCACCATTTGTCATTGAACAAGCTATCAGCAGCTATCACCAACTTGTTGACCAGCTATTTGACCAAAATTGGCATCCTGATCTATATCAACCATCATTGGCCACTGTTAAACCTTACCTTTCTATTGATTACCACGGGTTGATACCATTCACCATCAATTGACCATTGATTACCGATCTTTTGAGAAATGGCAGCGGGTCGAAACCCTGTACCCCTGATTCCCCTACTATCAACCATTGTATTCCCTATAGTTTGATTGGTCATTATCCCTATTAGTTGGTTGGTTAATATTGACCCATGGCCAAATTGACCATTGTTTTACCATGGTAAACCATCTCACTGACCAACTCAAGGACCAAAAAAGGGAATGGACCAACAGCAACAATAGGGCCATGGGTCAAGCAGTTAACCAGCAATAATGGGGGATAATAGCCATTAATAATTAATAGGGAAAACAGCCTGGCTAATGATAGGGGAACCAGGGGTACAGGGTTTTGACCCACAGCCATAGTTATTCATCATCAACTGTCCCATTCCATCATAATCCGCCATCAAGTTATCCATCCAATTGCAAAATGACCATGTAAAATAACTTGCATTTACTGTAGTATCAAACCATCCAACAACGGTCAAACGCGACTGAACTGTGCGCCGATGTATTTCAGAATCTCAGCAGCACGGCTGGAACAACAACAATTCAGCATGAAAATCATCATTCAATTAGTATAACCATGATTCAATTCACAACATACGAAAAAAAGTACAATCAAATTCAACAAATAACCATTGAATACAACCATGAACAATGTTCATTAACCTTTACAACAATAATTTACCATGAACATTATCATCTGGTTGGTGATGGTTGGTGGTTTCAACCCCTATGAAAAATATTAGTCAACCAACCATTTATTAATAATTGTTAAGGATAATGAAAACTGATTTTAAACCACCAAGCAGTAGTTGTTAAAACCACTCACTATAGTTGCCTATTATCCCCTATCATTGACCATTATTAATGGTCATAACCCATGGTTATCCACCAGCCAAATAGTAAATAGTTGTTGGTTCGAATCATTATTGCTAGTTCTCATCCCCTATTATCAACTTTAACCCCTTATAAACCATGGAAAACCCTAGGCGTTCCCCTATTATTAACCACTACAATCCCTAGAAACCATAGAAAATCCCATGGTTTCCATCCATTTCACCACGACGCACGTGCCTGCGCTCATCAGCTGCCCCCAACAGCGCCGTGCTCGCCGTCACCGAGACACATGAGCAAGGCCTGACCCACCGCCATTGGCCGCTGGCCCGACAGGACTTGTCTGGCCTGGCGTAGCTGGTAGCCGTGGATAAACACAGTGAACTCATGCGACTACCCTCCGGGAAACTAACTCATAGCAATGGAAAATCCACCAAATATCATTGGTTTCCTAGGGAAGCTCTATAAGATATGGTGATTTTCCAGCCAGCTATCTTAGTTTACCAGAGTGTAATCATGGATGAAATCATGGGTGGAATCAGTGGTGAATCATTGGGTGAATCATTGGTGAACTTAAGGGGACCTTTGATTCTTCAATGGATCAATTTTGAATCAATGGATCCATTTTCATCAACTCAAGGGTACTATTGGGTCAATGAATCAATGGTGGATCAGTGGTGAATTAATTATTAATGCTGAGAAACCCATCAATCCTTGGTGAGTCGTTGGTGGAATCATTC
The DNA here is from genome assembly GCA_009767595.1 of Symbiodinium kawagutii. Taxonomy (NCBI): domain Eukaryota; class Dinophyceae; order Suessiales; family Symbiodiniaceae; genus Symbiodinium; species Symbiodinium kawagutii. Next base: position 225,827 of record VSDK01020618.1, read on the forward strand.
TTGTGAACCATTGATGATGGATCATGGCTCAGTAAGGGCGAAACATTTTCAGTAAATTCATTGGTGAATCAGTGGTGCATCACTTTTGGAATCATTTGGGTGAATCACTAGGTGAATCATTGGTGAAGCATGGCTAAACCATTGACCAGTAATGATTGAAACAATCAGCTCACTGAACCATGACCCGTGTCTTAATCATTGCTTGACTATGGCCGAAACAGATGGCTGACATTATTCTAAAGCTGAAACCATTATCATTCATCCGTACAAACTATCGCTTCATCACTGAAATAATGATACTAGCTAATTAAGCAATTCATCACTAAACCCAATGATTTAAACATAATAAAGTGGCTTAATCATTAGCAACCAAGCAATTCATCACTGAAAAAATGATGATTTCAGATGGTTGCGAATGATTCTTGACCAATTCGCGTCAGAGAAATCATCACATGGCTGTGGGTCAGTTCACCCCGTACCCCTGGTTCCCCCATCATTAACCGGGCTGTTTTCCCTATAGTTTGTTGGTTACTATCCCCCATGAAATTGGTTGGAAAATATTGACCAATTGTCATAAACAGCTGACATATCCCCTATACTTGCTAGTTTTTTTTCCTACTATTAACCATTCAGCAGCTATCATTGTTGGTTAACTGCTTGACCCATAGACATATAGTTGGTATACATCCCTACTATGGTTGCTTATTATACCCTATTATCAACCATTTCTTTCTTTCTGTGCCATCAGTGGGCTTTGCCCGCAGGATAGTTATTAATTAACCATTAACCAGCTAGTGAAACCATGGGTTGGTTGGTTGGTTAATCCCTTCTTCCTATTTCTAAACCCTCCCCAATTATAAAAAAACCCCTTGGGGGTTCCACTTCTGGATTTTTTTGGTTTTGGCCAATTGTATCTTTAATTGTGGCAATTGAAAACTTAAAAGGAAACAACATGCCCCAAGCAACGTTTTTACCCCCTATTATTAAAAACCCCTTGGCCTAGGGGGGTTTAGTATTAGGGTCCCCTTCATGCAGCTGGTTTTTGCAATTTTTGAATAGGTTTTAATAAATAATTTAAAAAGGCAAATATTCAACGCTGAAATGGTTTTAATTATTAGGGTCCCAGATTTAATATTAGGGTCCTCTAATATTAAATCCCCCCCTAATACAAAAAACCCCTTGGGGTGCTTAGTATTTTAGTATTTGGGGAGGGGGGGGTTTAGTAATAGGAAGAAGGGATTAACTGCTTGACCCATCGCCACATGGCTGAAGGCTACGGCCCCCCTATGCGTGCCACGTCTCACCCCAGCTTCACCGGCGCCTGAAGGACCCAGTTCCTCACCCTCGGTTTCGGGATGCCGGGCCTCGGCGGACGTGAACGCACCCAACGGAGGGATGCCAGGCCATGGCGAGGGGTGGCACATGGTGCTGGTTTCGACCTAGGCATTTTTTGGGAACCCCAAAGTTATGGTGGGTTTATATGGGTTTATTAAAGTCTATCATTATAGATGGTTGATATTTGATGATTTGGATGATTCATCCCAAGCACTTAGGCGTTTCTCAAGTCATAGGGGTACCCTGAATCATCAAGTAATGATTTTTTATAGGAATAAACCAACCACAACTTTGGGGTACCCCAAATTTGAGAAACACCCTTTTTGAAGATGAGGCTACCTGAATGCAGCTATTGTTGATAATTACTAGGGAAAATAAAGAATGTTTGAAACCACCAACCAGATATCAAACAACCAGAAATCAGCTGCCATGGGAAGCATATGGGCGGCTTCAGCTTCCACGTTTTTCGTGAATGTGCTATCCATCCCCCCTGACCTTGGACACCTTGCCGGAAGCCTTTGTCGAGAATTCCGAATCAACACATGTTTTTAAGGTTTTCCAGGGGCGAGTTAACATCAACAAAGAAATGGATTACTATTGCAAATGATTGTTCGCATCCATGTGATATCTTTGAATTCACTTGAGTCATGCCGCATTTCTTGGGTGATCATAGTTGTTCCATCGTATTTCGATGCTTTCCTATTATACAACTCTACGAAGAACCTGTTTTCGCTGTCATCTTCACCAAGGTTTGTTGCTTCTTATCACCATGTCCTATTGGTTGGTTCTCATAGCCGCTTCGTTCATAAGCTGAACATTATACCGGGTCGTTTTATAGTCCCATCTACCAAGCGTCACTAAACCATCAACTGCCAGCATTCTGACCTACAACTTGTAACCATCCAACCATCCAAATGTTGGTTGATCGCCTCCTAGAGCCATCAAAAACCGTTGGTTGATGGCCTTGGTTCATCACCTTCCCGTGACCACCTCCCAACCCGCGACCAACCCCCACGACTTCCCCGGCAGGTACGACCACCGTCCCAGCACCGCCGCCCCGCGCCGCCGCCGCCCTCCTTTCTGACGCGCGTGCGCACGCCGGGCGCCACCTCCACAAGCTCCGGGCTCCACGAGCGCAGCCGCA
>VSDK01020618.1:228469-268827 GCA_009767595.1 Symbiodinium kawagutii
CGCGTCGCCCCTGCCGCAGCCGCTTGGAACGGTTCAGCTGGCGGCATGACCTGGAGACGGCCGTGGTAGGGGCCCTCCCGTGGGTGCCTGGCGCCATGACGGGGAACCGCTAAGGGCCCCAGCAAAGCCAATGATCAGTTGATGCTTGGAAACCATGGGTTTTTGGATGTTTTAATGCTCTTTTGACGATTGGAAACCCATTGATTTGACTGGAGGTAGCACTATGACTTTGCACCCACTTGGTTGGTGAAGTGATGCGCGATTGAACAGGCGTTTGATACAACTAGCTGCTGGATACAATTGTAGTTTTGTAACCTAAGGTGGTCAAATTGTTGGTTCATAATTTAAGATTATGTGTCCATACTTATCTATTTCTTGTACTAGTGCCAAAGATCTACCAGTTAATTCGTTAGCCATTCAACCCCCTACTACTATCCAACAATAATTTGTTTATTCGTTTATCCTAGCTAGGTTCGCCAACTTTGCCAATCAGGCAAGTCACATCGTGTTGATAAATGTCAACCATGGTTTATCCTATCTTTGCGCTGGTATTAGTGGCTAATGATAAAAAAAACTACAATCGTTCATCATTGATCCTGAAGGTATTAAATGAGTGGCGAGTGATAGATCATGGCAAATGGATGCAAATGGGGCTGGGAGCCTGCTGTTAAGGACAGAAAAGTGCGCTTTGCCCATTAAGCAATACATCCGGGTCTGGCGATCCACTGCACAAGCTGGGACTAGAGATTTGGACCTGGGAGTAGCCAACCAGCTTGCTGGTTGGTTCCACAGCACCGGTCACATTTGGAGCCACGAAATTGATAATGATACACCCACCTAACACATCTGTTTGATTACCATGATTCGTCATGGTTCATCATCATCATCATCATCATCATCATCATCATCATCATCATCATCATCATGATCATCATCATCATCATGATCATCATCATCATGATCATGATCATGATCATCATCATCATCATCATCATCAACATCATCATGTCATCATCGTCATCGCCATCATCATCGTCATCGTCGCCGTCATCATCATCATCATCATCATCATCATCATCATCATCATCATGATCATCATCATCATCATCATCATCATGATCATGATCACCATCATCATAATCATTGTCATCACTGTCGTCGTCGTCGTGGTCATCATCATCATCATCATCATCATCATCATCATCATCATCATCATCGTCATCGTCATCGTCATCGTCGTGGTCGTCATCGTCATCATCATCATCATCGTCCTCACCATCATCATCACCATCATCACCATCATCATCATCATCACCATCATCATCATCATCACCATCACCATCATTACCATCATCATCATGATCATCATGATCATCATCATCATCATCATGATCATCATCATCATCATCGCCATCATCACCATCATCATCATGATCATCATGATCACCATCATCATCATCACCATCATCACCATCATCATCATCACCATCATCACCATCATCATCATGATCATCATGATCATCATGATCATCATGATCATCATCATCATCATCATCGTCACCATCATCATCATCATCATCATCATCACCATCATCATCATCATCATCATCACCATCATCACCATCATCACCATCATCACCATCATCATCATCATCACCATCATCACCATCATCATCATCACCACCATCATCACTATTATCATAATCATCATCATCATCACCACCATCACCATCACCGTCACCATCACCATCACCATCACCACCACCATCATCATCATCATCATCTTCTTCCTCCTCATCATCATCCTCCTCCTCATCATCCTCCTCCTCATCATCCTCCTCCACCTCATCACCCTCCTCCTCATCATCCTCCTCCTCATCATCCTCCTCCTTATCATCCTCCTCCTCATCATCATCCTCATCATCATCCTCCTCCTCATCATCCTCCTCCTCATCATCCTCCTCATCATCATCATCCTCCTCCTCATCCTCCTCCTCATCATCATCCTCCTCCTCACCATCCTCCTCCTCATCATCATCCTCATCATCATCCTCCTCCTCCTCATCATCATCATCATCATCCTCCTCCTCATCATCCTCCTCATCACCCTCCTCCTCATCATCCTCCTCCTCATCATCATCCTCATCCTCCTCCTCATTCTCCTTCTCATCATCATCCTCATCATCATCCTCATCATCATCCTCCTCCTCATCATCCTCCTCATCATCCTCATCATCATCCTCCTCCTCATCCTCCTCATCCTCCTCATCATCATCATCCTCCTCCTCATCATCCTCCTCATCATCATCATCCTCATCCTCCTCGTCATTCTCCTCCTCATCATCATCCTCATCATCATCCTCATCCTCCTCATCATTTTCCTCCTCATCATCATCCTCATCATCATCCTCATCATCATCCTCCTCCTCATCATCCTCCTCCTCATCATCATCCTCATCATCATCCTCCTCCTCATCCTCCTCATCATCCTCCTCATTATCATCCTCCTCATCCTCCTCCTACTCCTCATCAGCCTCCTCCTCATCATCATCCTCATCATCATCCTCCTCCTCATCCTCCTCATCATCCTCCTCATTATCATCCTCCTCATCCTCCTCCTACTCCTCATCAGCCTCCTCCTCATCATCATCCTCATCATCATCCTCCTCCTCATCATCCTCCTCCTCGATCATGATCATGATCGAGGAGGAGGATGATGAGGAGGTGGAGGAGGATGATATCATCATCATCATCCTCCTCCTCGATCATGATCATGATCGAGGAGGAGGATGATGAGGAGGTGGAGGAGGATGATATCATCATCATCATCCTCCTCCTCGATCATGATCATGATCGAGGAGGAGGATGATGAGGAGGTGGAGGAGGATGATATCATCATCATCATCCTCCTCCTCGATCATGATCATGATCGAGGAGGAGGATGATGAGGAGGTGGAGGAGGATGATATCATCATCATCATCCTCCTCCTCGATCATGATCATGATCGAGGAGGAGGATGATGAGGAGGTGGAGGAGGATGATATCATCATCATCATCCTCCTCCTCGATCATGATCATGATCGAGGAGGAGGATGATGAGGAGGTGGAGGAGGATGATATCATCATCATCATCCTCCTCCTCATCATCATCCTCATCATCATCATCATCCTTCTTGTTGCCTGGTTTTCCCCTCTGGCCCCATCTACATGCCCACCATCCACCCAAGGCTCGGCACCTCGCCCCTCACCAATACCTTCGGAACTTCCACCACGGGAGCGGCTAAATGCGGACACGCATGCGGCATCCTGAGATCTCTGCGTCGCTTTCCGCAGCGATGGGAGTTACCAAAGGTGATCACGCACAAGAATCTGATGATGATGATGATGATGATGGTGATGATGATGATGATGATGATGATGATGATGATGATGATGATGATGATGATGATGATGATGATGATGATGATGATGATGGTTTTCAACAGACCTGAAAACATCCATTTTTGGGAAGTTGATCAAACATAATATGTTGGAGGTAACGCATCATCAAGTAAGCGTCGAAAACAACATCATTGAATCAGCATGATCCAGCGTTATGAGCCTCAACCATTTCACCTATACCCTCATTTTCCCATCATGAAATCACCATGAGTCATCATGCATACCCTTAACCAGGGTGCAAATCACCATCATCAAACCACCATGAATCCACAAATCATCATTCCTTAATCACCCTTCCCGTCATTAATCACCGTCATTAATCACCATCATTAATCATCCTGAAACCACAAATCATCATTCATCATTCACACCACCCTTCACCAGGTCCTTCCACCCTTGCCATCCTTCAACCCGCGTCGCCCTTCACCGCAGTCATCCGCAGTCCCAGCATCAGCAGCAGTCGTCCGCGTCGAGGACTCACCGTGCCCAAGACCTCGCGATCCCCGGGGGCCACGCCGCCGCTGGCACGCAGCTGCTGATCGCCCTCCAAGGTTTCCAAGAAGGTGGTCTCACCTGGCTGGGGATGGTGGTGCTTCCATGGATGGCTGGGGATGGTTGGGGATGGTTCAGGTGCAGCGCTTAGGATGGTGAATGATTGGTGCTGGTGAAGCTGCTGAAGTTGGGTAAGTCGATGGCTTTTACGGCCAGTTCAGGATGCTGAAATGATGGATACGAGATAGGAAAATGAATGGCTGAGGATGTTTTCGTCATGTCTCCTATAGTTGCAGATAGTGAATAGCTGGTCAGTGATGGTTAATATCGGGTTGACAAACCTCGGTAATCATGGGGTATATAAGCCGATGGATCCCACGAGGGTCACCATCTTGGTCCCAACTTGCCTCGAAGCAGCGCTGGGGCTCCGCCCGCCACGGTGTTGCCCCAGGTCACTGTTGGGATTTCAATGGCTATCAACAGCTGGATCGTTGGTAGGACAGGGGCAAGCCCATGAAATATGGCGAGCTGGGTCAATATTAAGCGAACAACTAATGGGGATAATGACCAACCAATAACAAAGGAAAACAATGGCTAATGGCAGGGGAACCAGGGGTACAGGGTTTTGACCCACAGCCAAATATAAATCTATCTTTGCCTGGAAACAGCTCTGGAAAAACCTATGGGAAGTGATTTCAATCCAAGGCATCTCTTCAGCTGGTTTAGCTATGTTTCGACAATGTTTGACTTCCAGGGCTTCATTTCCCGAAGGCTGCCCTTTTCAATTTTAGACAAAAAAGGTCGACCACTAAGTCATACTGATCTGACTTAAGCTGGTGTAGCCAATAGTGTATTCAGTAGACTGGGGTATCAAAACACAACCTGGATCAACACAAGTAAGTCTAGTTTCTCATATCTATCCACAACAAGAGCCTTGTTTCTTACAAGTCACCCGTTCAATACAAAGGCGCGCAAAAAAAGCAGGTGAAGAGCGAATGGTCTTGGTGATGGCCACAGTATCATCAGACTTAGTGCTGGCAAAAATTCAGCATGCTTTTGGTGATAGTCGATGATGATTAATACGGACGCAATCTTGGCATAATATTGGCAATATATTGGGATAATATTAACAATAACTTCTTGACTGTTTCCAAGCTGATTTTTTTCACTTGGAGGAGTCGCAAGCACCACCAACAGCCCGGCCTCCAGAGGCACAATCGCTGAGATACAGCAGAAAGGTGTAGGTGGACCGTAGGCCATTCTTATCATAGCGAGGCCTCAAGGGACACCCAGGAGGGGAAGAGTGGCACCAAGGGAAGCCATTGACCATGGCACAAGACCCGTGAGATCGACAACGAGGGATGATCATTCAATCGATTGGCAGTGTTTAAAATGACATTATAGATGGAAAGGCCCTCATCTGCGCACACCAAAAAAACTCATCTGAGCACACCAAAAAACACTCATCTACGCACACCACTTGGGGTCAACATTCTCCATTGAGGGTTGACATTGGGGACAGGGGACATGGGGACATGGGGTTTAGGGGGGCATGGGGTCTTTCTACGAAGGGGCAGCAAAGACTGCTCCTTCTCCATTCACCATTTAGGGTTAACATTTAGGGTTAACTACGCCTGCCACAACCAAAGGCCGCGTGCACAGATGAGGGGTTTTCCGCGTGCACAAACGAGCCCCTTTCCATTATAGATTGCAATTAATCTTGGGGAATCAATCATCAACTGTCGTGAGGAATATCCATGACATGGTGGCGACTGCATTTTCCGTAAGCAAAAATACACTCCTCGTTAGAATGCTTCATTGGTGAATGATTTGGTCATTTCAGTAGAAAATAAATACATAGGAGAATCATTGGATTCACCATTGTGAATTGGCTGTGGGTCAAAACCCTTAGTCCCCCTGGTTCCCCATCATTAACCATTGTTTCCCCTATAGTTTTGTTGGGTATCAACCACCATTATTGGTTGGTTAATATTGACCCATAGCCAATTGGATGAATCATTCCATTCACAAAACATCGGGCTTCCACCTGTCTAAGCCCCTGCTTGACCCAGCTGGTTGCCCGCTGGCACCTGCTGCCGTATCCATCAAGGATCTGCAGCCCTAGAACTGTGGTAGCCATGAATCCCCTGACCACTACCATCGCGAACATATGACAAGCGCTTCTCAAAATAGGGAACCCCCAAAAAACGGTTGTTCCTACCTAAAAATGCTTGATACTGGATGATCTAAGGGGTGCCCTATTTTGAGAAACCACCAAGTAGTAATGCTTGGTTGGTTGGGTCAATCAACCATACTTGTTGGGAACTGCGATGAACCACGACGCCGCTAAAAATGTTTCAAATATGTGGCTATGTGGGCCCGTGCTTGGTGAATTGATCTCAGCAAGAAAATGATGCAACATGACTGTTGATTTCATCAACATACAACCTTGGTACACAATTGATTCATCACAATCACTAATTACCACACATAAGCCCCTAACACTTCAACAAAGGTTTCTAGCCTTTGAAAGACGGGTCATAACCTATAACAACTGCTTATTTGGGAGGCCCATACTGAGGGATACCAACGAGCAATCACACCTTGTCTGCTGGTCACCATCTCTCAACGAGTAGCAGGTCCACATGCGCAGGTAAAGATCCACCAGGATGCGGATATATTCTGAGCCGGGCAGCGGCAACATGGACCAATCCGAGACTCTTTTGTGCTATCCAATCAAACAGTTTAATGAAAAATGGATTCAAAATGATTCAAAGGTTTTTCAGGACGAGATTTTTGGATTCAGTATGGTTCAGTTGATCCAGCGGAATCAAAATCAAAACCCTTTGTATGACCAGTCATGACCAGTCAAATAGACTTGATTCAGGTTGCTGACCACGTCGCTGAATCAAAGCTGGTCAACCTTTGAACTAACCTTATCCACCAAGAAGCCATCTGTTCCAATCAAAAAGTTGGAAATCTCCCAAAAGACCATAGAATCTACCAGGTTTCCAGGTGTCTCATTCACCACCAGGTTGTAAGTACCAGTACCAACAAGCTAAGCTGGCACATGAGAAGAATCCAGGGAGCTGGTGAGTAAAAACTAAAACTAATCTTGCGGACCTGGTTGGAGAATCATGATGTCCCAAATGTCCCAGGTTGTTTCTGGTCTTGGGATGTGTTTTCTCATATGGGGGTTTCTTGACATTTGGCTTATAAATGGTTAAGAAACTTAATGTTTTTGGGTATCCTTAGTTTGAGAAACCACCATATGGATCTCCAGGCTTAAGCTTTGAGATCAACGAGAGTGACGGATAGCACCTTGAGCAACAGTGAGCAACACTGATAGCACTGTGATGGATAGCAAAGAGTTGATGGTTGTCAAGTGCTTCGAAGAGTCGCAGACAAGGAGAAATTTCCCCAATGCTGCGACGAGCAAATTTACATGGACATCTGGTGCCTTCTCAAAATAGGGGACCCCCAAAACTGGTTGGTTCAATACTGCAAATGACCAATATTGGATGAATTTGGGGTGCCATATGGCTTGAGAAACCACCACATGGACATGTAACTTTTCACCAGCCCTGTGATGACACAAAACACACCACGAGAAAATATGGTATCGCTGGTGGGTCCTATGCCAATGCGCAAAGAAACCCAGTATGGCTCATCGGGCAGGGTTTTCTGCGTTCTTTGGGCTCGGTATTCCCTGTTCCACTGAGCCTCAAAGAATACGCTTGCCTAGAGATGCGCCATGTTCAAAGAAGGGATCTACATGCAAAAATACCACTAGGAAACAGCTACAGTTTGTCACATTGTTCACTATGATTAAGCAAAAATTCAGAATTCTTAAGCACAGTCGTGATGATCAAAAGCTCCTGCACCTGCAAAGGAGTTGCTCCAAGGTTCAAGAAGCGCATGCGAGACACAGCAAATGCCGCGTCCCCCAGTTCTGCTGCTCCTTAGGCGCCCCCAGGGATTCGGCGAAGAAATCTCCATGAAGCCCATGCTATGCACAGGTTTGCCATGTACCAATAAGGGTATGGGTCAAGCCACCGACCGATGGTTGGTAAGCAATGGTTGAGAAGGGTGAATGGTTGAACATAGGACCAACGAGAACGTCGAATATCCTCCAACTTGTATGGGTATGGGCCATTGCTGATAATCCTGATGGAAGGATGAACATCCTGTTTGGCAAATTGTGGTTTGCAGAGGTAGAGGGTGTTGACCCACAGCCAACTGTGTTTAGAAGATTTGAGGGTACCTTGCTTCGAAACACATGTTTCCAGAAACATACTGCCCATACTGCCCAGAAACAGCTATGTTTCCTGTGAGGAGGATGGGTAAAACAGCATGTTCACACCTCAAAGGGCATGTCAGCCACCCACAGTTGGACTGGTAGGACAGCCATGCTCTGGAATGTTTTCACCAAACCCTAGGGCCGTTGCTTCCACACTGTCCATTCTGCTACATAGTGCATTCTGAGCAACCATGGATAACCTGGCCCTCCCTAACATGCAACTTGATGAGACTATGCACCTACCTGATACATTCATATACATTGGTGGGCAAACCAGCTATGGATGGTGGATCTTCCGCTTGTCAATTCACCAGAGAGTATCCATTTGTTGCTTTGCATTGGGACTTTTTTATCCGTACTACTGCACTAGAAACCATCAAAAGAGTCGGTCTTCCGTGGCCATGATATTTTCATGGTGACCACAACAACACACAAGTAAATTGATCATGTATCGGTTGCTCATCAATCAACCAAGTAACGATCCGTTAGCCATAGCCACTACCAATGAAAATTAATCAACCATCAACTCACCAATAGCCAGTTCTGGTAGCTGTGTGGAGAAACCTAAGGTTGAATCCACCACTTCACCACGGCCAATCTCTCTAGATTGAAATAGCCAAGCAATCAAGGCTATGCAAACCACACGGCACAACGAAAGCACCGCACGCGCCTCACAAGGCACGGTTTTCCATCCACCGCAGCGAACAGCCTTCAAGGCTAAGTTGGCAAAAGGGAGCCCTGAGGTGCATTGAGCAGAAACAGGGATTGCATCGGAAATGAATTATGTGGTGATCACATGTGAGAGGCTGTCACAAAATCAAGGCGAGGCATCGACTTCTCTGATGCCCCAAGGACCACAGCCGAAACTGGTTGATCACCACGTTTGAGCCGCTTTGCGCTCGTGAAAGTTGGATCTTCAACGAGAGTCCAAGTATTCAAGGACAAAACTCGTTTCAGTGCACTCGAGGTGAGTCGCTTTGTGAGTGCATCTGCTATCTGGGCATTGCTATGTACCCATCTCGTGTGTGTGTGGCAGAGTTCCAAACGTTGCACAACACTTAAAATTTCGAGAGCTGAGTACTTCTCTCGAAGACCCATCCCACTGGTCGCTTGTGCCCCTCTATGAATCACGTCATACAACGATTTCGCATCAGTCACCATCACACCTTGGATTGAAGACACCACAGTTTCGGGGTTGCGCAATGGGATGTTCTTGCCACACATTTCTGCCCACTGCAACCTACAAAACATAAGCTCCTCTTCGGCTTCTGAAAATGCCTGGACCTCAGCTGCCAAGGAACTGCGTGCCACTCGTGGTAGACGACCAGAGCGCCATGCCACGAAATTCAAGGTCGCAGGCTTGCCATCCAGCAAGTCTGGAGAAGTAGCTGCCACCACGAAGCCACCTGTAGAACCACCATTTGGACGATTGCCAAGAGCTGCATCACTCCAAGCCACGAAGCACACCTCTGTAGGATCCAGCACCTTCAAGGGGCTGATGGTCATCACCGAGTTCTTCTCATGCACCACTTCACGACAAAGCTTGTTGGCGTCGCGAATGGTCTTCACCGAAGCACTCGCCATTTCTGTTTGCAGCATGCTGAGTTGGGCTGCATGTTGGGGAGCGGATTGAATCACTCGCCACTGAATGCTTCCAAGAAGTCCTCGAAGTTGAGCTTTCTCTCCTTCAGAGGCCGGCTCGTGATCAGCACGCCTTTCCTTGTCCATGATCACCTGGTCCAGCTTGTCGCAAAACTTTGAGTGGTCTAAGACAAACGATCATCACTGTGGCGAATGAGATCAATGCCACAATGTTCGAAGTTGCCATCCTCCCATAAAGTCCAAGTGAACTTTTCATAGAGGTATGTCAACGCATTGCGATACTTTGGTTCATTCTCATCCCCTGTGAACAGGAAGTCGTCCACATGGGTTGCACATAAGCCAGCGAGTTTCTGCCCATCCTTACCATCGGAAATCACCAGTCGCCAACAGCAAGGCTCCGTAGAAAGAGCCTCAAACCCTGCTTCGACCATTGCCTGTTGCACGCTACGATGCCACTCAGCTGGGGCATTCACCAGCCCATAGCACGCCTTCAACAGCTTGACCGGCTGGTGAATCGAAGTTTCCAAAGCTTGGGCTAACTCCGGAGTCGGCCAAGCATACACATTGCGAGAGGATTGACTTGATTGCCCCTGCAAAAAGGCCGATTTCACATCGCCCTTCATCAAAGGCCATCCCATAGTCGCCGCCATCACCAGGATCAATTGCCGAGTCCTCCTTGTCATGGTAGGACTTGATGTCCGTAGCTGCAATAAATCTGGGTCCTCGAAACCCACGATCACCATCCGGGCTTTAGCAGCTCCGGAGCTTTTGTACGTCAACACCCACCTCATTCTCATCACACGAGAACTGGGGATGTATCCGGAGGTCTTTTCCACTGCTGCTTCGCGAAGCCAGTTGTTGACTTCAACTTGCTTTGCTTGATCAAAGTTCCTGACCTGTTCCGCAGTCAATTTTGATAACTTCACCTCCGGAGACTTCTTCATGTTCTGCACCAAGTAGGAGGTTGAATTCCTCACAAAGTTGCGAACATCTCTTGCAGTCTCAGGCAAAGGGATCTCGATGTTCACCAAAGCACATGATTCTGCAGGCAGGGCGTTCTTCCTGTGCAAAGAACGTATCATCTTCGTTATCCTCTTCATCTTCATTGGCCATCATTGCTTCATCTGCCATGAACTGCTCCTTGGATTTCGCCAATTCATGTAGGGTCATCTCATCCACAGATCGACGAGACTTGGCCCGCACAAACGGAGGATGCGAATGCAGTTCACTGAGATTGCCATGGCTCTGCGGCGCGGGGCGCGTCGGACCCGGGGAGGCCAAGCGATCTGGCCGGTGACGGGTGCGAAGCCTCTCAAAAGGCTGGTACTCTGGATCTTGAAGAAACTTCTCGAAGTCCAAGTCGTCAGCGCGTCGAGGAGGAAGAGACCGTTTGGTTGCCCGTAATCTCGGTGACCCAAAAGGATTCCCCATATCATTATCACTGTCAACGTTTCCTTCGGGTGTTTGTGGGGTTTTCTTTTGCTTCTCTTTTTCTTGTTGCCCTTCTGGCTTTTGACTTTTCTTGACGGCCTGTGGCTCTTGACTTTCTTGTTCTTTTCTTTTCTTATCATCTGGTGTCAATTTCACTTCATCACCTACAGAAACACCCTGTGAAACGTCAGATGACATGGGTGCTGTGGCTACTTGAGATGACGAGGCTGCACCTGGAACATTCTGTACACTGGATTCAGTAGCTTCAGCAGAACGTTTCGGTCTGCTTCGGCTTCGAGGCATCTTGTTCTGAATCGACGTCTTCGGAAGATCGGCGAACTTGCCCGAGATCTCCACTTCCAAGTCATCATAATCATCATAGTTGCCAGAGCCCACCTTCTGAATCAGGTCAGAGAAACTCCATGGGTAAGTCATGAATCCACCAGAAGCCTCAGCAATGAGCTTCTCACGTTCACTGCAATGACGGACCTGATGATTGCTGCAACGTTTGAGTCTGCCTCCCGCAATCAGCCACACGATATGGCCGGGACGAAAGGCAAAGTGGTCAGGATTCTCACTCTTCCGTGTTTCAGTGGCTAAAACTCTAGCAGGACCATACCACCTGGACAAAGTTGGTTTCCCAGTGGTGTCAACCCCGGAATGAGACAGGCTTTGAGCTGGAGGTCGATACCGTTTGTAGTAAACAAGATCACCAGGGAGAAAAATGGTTTGTTTGCTGGCTTTGCTGTTCAAGGCACGTGAGATTCGCTGAGCCGCCTGAGTCCTACGGTACACTTCTTCAGCACGAACCCTGCTCACAAGATTCTCTCTCATGTTGTGACCTGGAGTGCCCTGACTAGCAAAAACCGGAATGTCATGACCACCATCAAACAGCCTACCATCCAGTGAAGGGAAACGCCCATAAGCCCATTGACAAGGAGCATAACCGCCAACTCTATCCAGAGTGTTATGTGCCGCCACCATGTGAATGACCGCTGACATGGGATCCATGGGATGATCACGAAGATACGTCCTAATGTCGTTCTTGATCTTCCCCAAAAGAGATTCAACATCACCAATCTCACCATGATCTTCAGCCGCAGTAGGTTGCATATCAATACCCCGTTCTTGACCCCAAAGAGTGAAGTTGTGGGAAATGAAGGCTCGTTGAGGATCATACTTCAACACTGAAGGAAAACCATGTTGTTGAATCCATGTGTTTTCAACCGCTCGAATCACTTGCTCAGCTGAGGCATTCCATGATTTTTGGTAATGACTTCGATGGACTTCACAAACATTCATGAAATGTGATGATTCGTCAGCCAAAAACAACACATGCAACACTTGATCATCAACCCGAATCTGAGGAAAATCAATTTGTAAAGTATGCCATAGAATGTCGCTCTTCGCAAGTGTGACAGATGAATGTGGCTTGGGTAACCGCACCTCCTGACAGCTGTCGCAAACATGTTCCTTTGCTAAGGCCAATACAACCTTTGACACACCACGGGACCGAAGACAGCTAACCAGAGCCTGAGTAGAGGGATGTCCCGATCGTACATGAAGTTTGTGAATGGCATCCTTCATATGTTTCAATTGCTCTGGAGTGATCTCCTTCAACTCCTCTTCTGAAACCGATGGCATGTCAACTTCGGAAACCCCAAAAACCGCATGAGTGACCATGGTGGAACTAAGGACAACCTTGGTAATCAACCGACACATCTTCGGGGGATAGAAAGCAGAGTGAGCAGCCCTATCATGACCCAAACACTCCACATGTTGGTGTTGTTTGTCACATTGAACATCCAACCGCAAAGCCATGTCCCTTCGTGTCGTGATGATTTTCCATGGTTTTCGCATCAGCTCACCACAGTCCGGTGCCTTGACACCCATCATACAGCCATCCAGCTTGGCATGAAAACACACATCGTGGGATTCCAAAAAGTTCAAAAACTGAACCATCTCAGGAAAATGCCATGCTTGGTTACCACGTGGCCACTCCCATCCAAGGTCTTGACCCAACAGCACTTGTTCTTTGGCTAAAGCAACACAGTTCCTACATGTCCTACGTGATCTGCGTTTTCGTTTGAGACTCTTGGCTAGACCTTCCGGAGTTCGTTCATTCAAGTTCTGAATGTTGCTGGTGGGTCCGCACGGAAGTGAAAACCAAAGCCATCTGGGTTTAAGCTGAGCGATTCGTTTCTTGGCCTTATCTAAACCTTGAGGAGTAGACAAGTCATATCCATTGAACAATCCTATACGCTCAGCTTTGCCTCCAAGTGAGATGATCGTCTCAGTCAACAAGCTGTTTGGTCCACAACAAACTTCAACCAAATCAACACGTTGTGACTCAAAAGTGGCTAAGGCTTCAACCACATCTTCCTCAGCTTGTGACAAGGACTTGACCAGCAAGTCCCGACTAGGATCATCTAAGGCTCTCACGGAACGGCACTCAGAATCAAGGAAGTCATTCACGAGGCTTGACTCTGAGGTGGCGAAACCACGGCCCACTCCTGCTGCTCCGGCGAGGTCTCTTGAATCTCCGCAGCAACTGCCCCTTCCCTCTTGGGGGCTTTCTTCACAGCTGTGGCCGGAGTTGAAGTGTAGCCATGCGTCTCGTCGGTCAAGTCCACGGCCGGTTCCTTCTTGATCGGCTCCTTCTTGATCTGCTGCTTTTGACGCTGAACTTCTCCCAGACGGTCCAACAAGCCCTTTTCGGCACCGTGCAGTGCAATGGCCTGTGTAGTCAAGTCCGAGGGAGACAAGGCTTCCTTCTTGGTCACAACCTCTAACACATCTCGAGGAAGAGGCCCCGCATTGCGTCGATGGCCCGGTGCTCCCACTCGAGGGATGTACTGCAAGCGAAGTTGGCACACCTCGCAGCCGACCCATTTCGCCCACTTGTTGCTTCCGCTGCAGCTTCCCTTGCCGGGGGCTGCTGGGCGATGGTGGCCGTGACATGGTGGGCCCTCGAGGCGAGGATCCCGAGAATCCGGCCCCACTGCACGATCCCATTCCAACGACTCCTCCATCTCCTTGGCCTTCTGAGCCCTCGTCTTGTTCACTTTCTCGGCTGCCACAATCTCCTTGGAGGACTGAGCCGGCTTCGGAGGATGAAGAGCCTTTGGAACCGGTGTGCCAGGCGCCGCCTTGGAAACAGACATGACCTAAGAAGTCGGAGGACAAGACTGGTACCTTAGTCGAGTGGTGATCCACTTGAACCTTAGCTGCAGAGTCATCCACAACGTGACCAGTGTCACATCCGTGCTCTGTCCTTAGTACTGAATCCTGAGTCATGGCATGTGACACTTGCGCAGCTGACGACACGGCACACACCTCAGTCTTTTCCGTTTGTTCCTCAGTGACCGTCGACTCACCTTTTGTTGGTGAATCGGGAGAAAAAGGATCATGCGAGACATGTGTGAAAGCTGCGCCAGATGTGCTACTTTGTTGGCACCAATCTTGGCACAAATCTAAGAGTAGATGTCCATTGGCTCCTTTGATCAACTGAACCAAACATCCGGGAAAAATCTTGTGAAATTCCAAGGTGTCATGTTCCAAATCTAACACAGCGCCCAACTTTTGAAGAGTTTTGATACCCAACAAAATGGGAACATTGGGGACATCCAAAGCATATATTCCCAAAGTGGTGCTATGACTACCAACCGTTTGGGGAAGACACACAAAACTAGCAGCAGCGCGGGTTTGCCCATTTCCAAATTTGAACTCTTTGGTCTTTGTGCAATCAATCAAAACCTCTTCATGACCAAACATGGAAAAACGAATGCTCAAAACATGTTCTAGGGCATCCATGCTTCCTACCGTTTCTGTTGCCCCCGTGTCCACCACTGCGAATCGCAGCCTGTCCTGGGAGTTGTTGAAAGCTCCAGCAGCCAAAACATCTGGGATCAGCACTGGCTCGGGAGTTGCAACCGATGGCACAGTCATCTCGACGGCATCAGTTGATGGAGACACTTCCTCCACCATGTAGATGGACTTGCTACCACCTTTGCCTCCCTTGTTCTGAGAGACATTTTTCTGTCGCTCAGGGCAGAACCGAAATTCATGGGTCTTATCCCCACAGATGAAACACCCTTTATATCCTGGTCGATTCACGGGACTGGTAGGTGCACTTTGTGACTGATGAGAGGAAAAACCACCTTTGGTACCCCCAAAATTGACAAGAGCTGACCCTTTTCCTTTGTATGGGTATCCTTTGAAACCTTTGCCCTTTCCTTTTGGTCTGAAGTATCCCCTGGTTTTTCCTTTTTGATGAACAGCATGACGTGCCTCTTGGAACGTTCGCACCTTGTCGTTGACAACTGCAAAGGATTCTGCCAACTCCTTGCCCAAGGATGAGTCGTGGTAGCTGATCTCTTCGATGTCCAACCACGGCTTCATCTCCGAATAGGCAATGTACGATCCATCTTCAAGAGGAGCATACCATTCACCATCGATATGATAGCACCATTCATAGGTGCCATCGAACCACAACACATCATCTTCACCGACTGAGTCCCCCATCGTTGGCGCCGATGTCGAAGCAAAAGGAGGGGGTGACTGAGCCCACAACACGGAGCCCTGACCAAGAGGAAGAAGGTCGTCATCGATGTCTTCATTGATGAGACCCCACTCACCATCTTCCTCAATCCAGTATGTTCGCCGAGGATGCGGACGATGTTGCTGTCTGGCATTTTCTGCAGCCAGCAGCTCTTCTTCTTGGTCTCTCAACGCTCTCTCCAGGTCGGGAAACTTGAGCGAATTGCCCACCGACGACTGCACTGCCAGACGAGAGGAAGCGGGCAAACCGCTTCGCCGAAGGAGCAACCACCCCAACACTTCGGACGGCAATATCTCATGGTCGTCCACCTCCAAGTCAGCCCAATCGAGGAGATCCTCGAAATCATCCTCATCTGAGCCACTGTCATAGCCCTTCCACTTAGAGCCTTTCCACCAGTCTTGCCACTGAGACCGTGACCAGCCTCGTTGGTTCCACCCATCATCTTCTTGTTCACCATCAGCCACAACCGTGGCAGCATCATCAGCCGCTTCACCATCATCAGCTCCTTCCGGAGCTCCAGTTTGCGAAGCAGCACCATCATGAGTGGAACCTTGTCGAGTGGGACTCGGTGGTTCCTGTTGCGGCTCACTTGCAGTTGGGGCACGAGAGGGGGCTGGAGTCCATCGACCATCTCGAGCTCCTTTCTTCTCTCGACGACGAGCAGCTGCAGCAGCATCATCAGACTGGCGGGTTCGGGCTAAGGCTCGTTGAACTCCTCGATAAGCTTCACGAATCTGAGCAGCCCAACCAGCCATGCTACTGCCTGGAGTGCGGCGGAGCCGCAAGAAAAGCTCCTCAAGCTTCTGACCTGCATCTGGCACTGGTGTACGGCCGAGCCTTTCACGAAGATATAGCAGTAGGTATTTCGCCCCGTTGGGACGTCGGAGCTCCTCATGGTTGATCGACTGCAGAATGTCCCACGCCTTATCTGTCAGGCGAAGGGCAAGGCGCGGCCCAAGCAGCTTGCGCTTATTCCTTGGAGTCTGCTCATACTGCAATCGCACCTTCCGCACATAGGTCGGCCAACCAGCTAGATCTCCATTCCAACCGGGGTCGCGACTCTCCCAAGAGAATTCCTTCGAACTCATGTCGAAGGGCACACCTCAAAACTTCCAATCACAAACCTTCACGGAGTTGCGCAGGGAGCGAATTGGAGCCTCCGCAGAGGCTCCGCTACCAATTCTTGTAGCTGTGTGGAGAAACCTAAGGTTGAATCCACCACTTCACCACGGCCAATCTCTCTAGATTGAAATAGCCAAGCAATCAAGGCTATGCAAACCACACGGCACAACGAAAGCACCGCACGCGCCTCACAAGGCACGGTTTTCCATCCACCGCAGCGAACAGCCTTCAAGGCTAAGTTGGCAAAAGGGAGCCCTGAGGTGCATTGAGCAGAAACAGGGATTGCATCGGAAATGAATTATGTGGTGATCACATGTGAGAGGCTGTCACAAAATCAAGGCGAGGCATCGACTTCTCTGAGCCAGCCATGAGTCAACCACCACCATGTAACCATGGATGTGGCAACAGTCAACCATTTGTGTGACACTGTTCTTTCCAGGATACTGATTTGGTTATATCCCTGGTAGCCACGAAAGAACCGCAACTGCTCGCCGACATAAACTTAAAATCAGAATCCCAGGGCCCACCCTACTTTGATGTGCATCCCCACTGGGCCAGTAACTGGCTCACCATAGAAATTTGGTTGCTAGTTGTTCAACCAACCAGTTGTTCACATCAAAGAAAACGAAAGCATGTCAATCAAAGCACCAACCAGTTTAGTAGAGTCCTACGATCCACCTAATTAAACCTCTGAAAAATATGAGTCAACCAACCAATCACTTCGGGGAAAAGAAAAGTTAAAACATAATTAAAACAACTAACCATCGAGGTAACTATAGTCCAACCATCCGTCTTAACCAAAAATGAACCTTTCCAACTAATAGAGCTTCAACCAACCAATACTTGGCGGCTTATAGATCCCTTGCTAAAAATATACTTTTAGTGGTTATATGGTAAATCAATCATATCCCAAAAACACTAAAAAACCTAAGTTAGTCGGTATAAGCCATCCAGTTGTGCATCCCCAGTGCTTGTCACTGCTAAGTAAGCGTGGTTCTACGGGTCATTATCCCCAATTATTGGTTGGTTAACTGCTTGACCCATAGCCATATAGATAGCCCCCCCCATGGCCATCCCTCTTCCAGGCCGACACCGGGGCACTGATGGCCACGTCCAAGGCCTCAGTCACCCAGCCGGTCACGTCATCGAAATAGGCGCGCTCCGTGGGCGACGCCTTCCTTGGGGGCCCGGCAGGGCCGGGGCCCGGCAGGGATCTCTCAGCCGCATATTATGATAACCGATGGTTATGGAACCTAATATCAAAAAAAGATGGTTGATATGGAACCACTATTTCCGGCTAACCATTCATATGGTTGATCTGTAGGCTCATTACTATATTTTTGTTTGAGACATTGAATGATTTGGGGGGTCCCTATATTGAAAAACCATCATATGGCTGACATCGGGTGGTTTGAGATCTGGAATGTGTTGAAAATATGCCGTAACTTTAAGTATATTATTACTCTTTTTCCCAAGCAATATGCTGCAGGCAGTTGGGCTACATGTCTGCAGCAGCAAACCTAGAGGGTGAGAATTACTCTGTTGGTTCTTGTTTCATTTGTGGGATGTGTGCTAGAGACTGAGTGGATCGGAAGCAAGATTGATGCTAATCTTTACCTAGGATATGACCTATAACGGAGTATGTGTCTAGTGTGGAAAATGATGGTGGACAAGGATCGGGAGTGATGTCTAGCAAAGTAACAAATTTGCCAGAGTTCATGCACAGGTTTGAAGCAAAAATCAATAATGTACCATGAGGAACTCAAACCTCAAAAAAGGTAGGTCTTGACCCTCCAAAATATGGGTTATAACCTCTAAAGATGATGGTTTGGGGGGCTCATGGTAGCTTGAAAAAGACATCTACAAGGTAAAAATTCACCATGGTACACACCAAGTTCTCAGGCACTCCCGGCTCAAGGGTAGTGGGACAGCAACTGGGAAGATCGCAGGTTCATGCCTGGGAGGCCATGGATTGTGAACGAAAAGTAGTTATCACATCATATCGGGGTTTCTCTCAAAGTAGGGAACCCCAAAAATGGAAAACATCCATAAGATTCTCACATCATATTTGCTAATTAGTAGAAATGGAAGAAGTTGATGGTTTGTCACTAGTAAATTCTGATTTTGTACGAAAATTGGTTCTCAGAATTTCCAGAAAACAGTGGCAGCTTTGCGCGCAGAAAAGTCCAGATGCCTCACATTGTTCTACGGTTCGTGGGGTCTTCACCACTCTCCCACACACAGGTGCAAGGCCATGGCTCCTCCATGTTGTGAACAGCCACTGTCAATGAGTACCCACAGCAACTAGTCCTGTTGAACTTGCTGGCACAACTAGATCCCTTGCTAAAAGTCCAACGGCTTTAGTGGCGAAAAATGGTAAATCAATCATATCCCAAAAAGCCGAACAAAAGCTAGCCGGTAGTAGCTGGAATCCACCCAGTGAACAGTGTGAATCTAAATTCATTTATGAAACTAGTTACTTCCTAAGTGGGGACCTTATACTAAAAACCCAGAACTAATACCTATGCCCTGGGATGTTGATCGCTGCTGCGAAGCTTCTCCTTGGGAGCTAAAGGCAGCTTCTGCCAGAGTCTCTCCAGTCTCAGCAGGGTCTCCTGGCGGCAAAGCGTGGGCCAGAGGTGGGAAGCGCTGGGAACTAGGGTCATCTTAGGGTTTAATTACCAGTAAGGGGTGAAGTTCATCAGGAATCACCCGCGTGAACAGCAAGAATCACCCACGTGGACGGTGTTAGAAAGCCAGCAGTCAAAAATATGTCTTGGTTCGTGGTGGTTTCCCAACGATTAACCAACTGAGGGGCCCTGGTCCGTCGTTGGATGACCCATGGCCAACCACCCAGGACTTCAAACCCTTGGTTGCCACGCTATGTGCCAAAGATGCAAAAAAGGTTGAGGTCTACAGGTCAAGTTGTCACTTGCCCTGCGGGGAACGACGGATTTTCCAGTTCCAGGAAGGTTTGACAAAACCTAGGGATACCCCCACACTAGATTGAATGTTGAAGCCCAACAAACCAAGGCATGTGGAACTATCAACAAGGATCAAGCAGTAGGATCATTCACCATTGTGAATCATGACCATGTAACATGAGTGTTTCTCAGAATTGGGAACGCCCGGAATGGTTGGTTTATTGCGACAAAAGATCAATAAGGGATGATTTAGGGGTACCCCTATGGCCATGAATGCCTGAATCCATCCATGACTTGAGAAACACTCAAGCAGAATCTTCCAACTAAACTGACTGACCAACGAACGAACTGACTGACTGACTCACTAACTAACTAACGAACCGACCGACAAACTGACAAACAAACAAACAAACTAACTGACTCACTAACCAACTAAGTGACTAACAAACCAACTAACAAACCAACTAACTTCCAACCTGCCCTAGAACTGGTTCCAAATCCATCCCTCGCCCCTGCTGAGGGCGCCTCCGGAATGGCGCCGTCCACCACGGTGGTTCCGGCGCCCGGGTGCGCCGCACCCGGCGGCAGCACCGAAGACACCACCGCGGCAGCGGAGGAGAGGCATCTGCAGCCGTTGATGGCCGGGTTGGTTGGTTGGTTTGACCTGGTTGGTTTAACTTGGTTGGGATGATGATGATGATGATGATGATGATGATGATGATGATGATGATGATCATTATCATCCTTATTATCCTTATGATGAACATAAGATTGATAAAACATACTCCTCAAGAGTACATCATGGCTGGGATTCTTTGACGGTTGCTTACATTGAGAACCAAACCTCATCGTCAACGAGTACCAATCAAGAACCATGGTCTATACTAGTGATTAAGCAGTAAGCAACGATATCCGCTATCAAATCCCCATCATCTATTGACCGTACCTAGTCATTCACGTTTATTGACAATAACGAAACATATATACATTCACATTTTTTCCAGTAAACACACACATATATGTATACAACAATGAATAACATTGTAATAAGTGGGTGATTATAGATATCTACCAACATCTACCAACCAATCTGATAAAAGGTGATACAACTGAGCACAGGTTAAACACCAGTAACCATCATAAAACCACCATGTTAACTTCACATTTACCGTCCGCTGATGATCAGTATTTGAGCACAAACCAATCTTTGAGTTTCAATTTACCCAGGATTTACCCACCATGCTTCACCCACCATTTTTCGACCACCCATCAACTAACCAGTTGCTCACCATCTAAACAACATGTCTGAACTTCACCATTGAATCATCATTGAACTTTGACTCAACCATTACCCAACCACCACCTAAAGTGCGGTCCATCGAATCTGCTGGCTGTCAAATCGTGTGACCCGCAACATGACGAGAAGGCCCGAGGCTCGATCCTGAGGGTCATGACTGTGAACACAGTGCCAGCCTCTGCTCTTCCATTCACCTGTAAAGGTCCATCGGGTTTCTGGGGCAACCATGCAATTCACTTGGTGACCACCCCATGCGCAAAGTTCCTGGAATCTGCTCATGCTAAGTCCGCCCGGGTTCCAGGTGATCAGCTTAAGTCGATGGCGTGGAACATGCAAGGTTGGAGGCACAGCTGTTGGTTTCGAGGATGGTTGTGGTCGTTTGTCCCGCAAGGTGGAAGGGAAGTCGGCCAGCTGTACCATCTGTCCCCGATACCAAGTGTGCCCATTTGCAAGAACTCGATGATACGCTCGCTGCAAGCTACGTTTGTGGGTTTTGCCCTTGGTGGGTGTGGCTAATGGGCCGGAGCCCCTACGTGGTGCCTGTCCAGGAAATTTCGTGAAATCTGGAAGTGCTGGAAAATCTGATGCAGTCACTCCCACGGCATACTTGGTTATGCCGTAACCCTCGCCATTCACTGTGGGATGGAAGCTTCGAGTCGAAGAGGTCAAAGTTCAACCTGATTGAACCATCACCTAATCTGATTCAACCATCACTTAAGCACCATTTAAAACCGCCTTTGGCCACGACCAACCATCAACCCGGACCCCACCAGCCGCGCACCAACGTTCCCGCTGCCTGGTGTCAGCCAGGCGCGCCCGCGCGAAGGCGGCGGCCTGAAGGCGAGTGGACGTTCCAGATCTCGTGGTAGGAATGGAAAGCATGGTGAATGATGGAGAATTGATGGATGGTTAATGATGGTCAGTCACTGGAGAATTGATGGTTAGATGGACAATTGATGGTTAGATGGATCATCGTGTCTCTGATTGGTTGAAATCCTGGAGAATTGATGGTTGACTGATGGAGAATGGATGGTTTAGATGATGGAGAATGAATGCTTAACTGATGGAGAATTGTGGTTAGATGGTGGATGACTGATGATTAGATGATACTGATGAAGAATGGATGGTTTTTAATGATGGAGAATGAATGCTTAACTGATGGAGAATTGATGGTTAGATGGTGGATGACTGATGATTAGATGATGGATAAACAATGGATAGTTCATCATGGTCAAATGGTGGATGTATGATTGATATGGACCATCTGAATGATTGAAAATTCATGGTGATACGATGGTGAACTCGTGGTTGCTGGTGAAGTGCTCGTCATCATTCAAATGGGGTGGATAACAGGTGGTTAAACTGATAGGTAATGAGTGCTTGATGGGTGGGCAATGTGTGGCTAAAACAGAGTCAATAGGTGGATATAGGTGGTGAATTGATGGCTAAACTGGGTAAACTGATGAATGAAAGGAGGTGACGTTGGCTAATGGCTATATACCTAAATGGCGAGTCTTTCTTGATTGATCATGGATACCGAACAAACCCAAGGGTCCATGTTGTCTTGAACGCATGATATCCTTGTAACATATCCTGAACATATATTGGCTACATATCTCATATCCTGAACACATGATATTCTTGTAGCATTTAGCTTGCAACGCTATGCATTGAAAGTGGTAAACGGCAGTGGCTAATAGCAGTGGGAAATGGACAAGCATGCATTCACAAAAGGTTTGTGGCCCATATGGTTGACAACAAGGGTGGCAATTGTTGTCCACACTTGGCTCATTGCATTGATGAAATTGGCCATCCACCATCCATCTATATTTGATAGTAACCAGCTGCTTGACAAGGCTAACAAGGCGTGCAATCATCAACCACGGGACTCCCCTGCGATCTTTGCGGGGCACCGGAGTCTTTAGCTGCACTGATGGTTCCCCGGTCTTGATGGTCAAGAAATGGTTGGTTGATAGATGGTTGGTCCCTTAAGGTTTCGTCGATACATTGCTCCTTCATATACACTTGATTGATGGTTTGTCAATGGCTGACCATTAGCAACAAACACAAATTGTTGACACACGTTGACAACACTGCTTCGGCGAGCGCTTCCCTACAACACTTCCATCTGTAGATTGCTGCTGGTTAGTGACCGTGAGTTGTGGTTGCTGCTTGGCTGGTAGTTTGCACGGCCCCAATTGATTAATAGCTGGTGCATATGGTAATGGTGCATATAAATGTTATAAGTCAATATTTTCAATGATACCAATTGTAGATAATTATCAATTGTGGTCGTCAATAGTAGGTCTGGAAAATTCATCTATCAAAGTAACAAACACCTCACCTCAACCCTGTTAGTTACGCAGTGAGCGACCAACGAACTACCAAAGTTACAAAGTTAGTTACCCAAGTGGTCACTTAGCTTGTCTATGCCAAACCTCTCGTTACAAAGTGATTGACTCAGTCGGAGTTTCACAGCTGATAGTCTCCGGAAGCAAGTCGTCTCTGGTCCCTTCTAGGGGTTGCTAGTACCGATCAAAAGCGGGCAGGAACGGCGTCTGGCCAAGTCGCCAGAAACCACTGGGGTTGGTCCATATGAATATTTGGCAAACCAATCATGAAAGAAAAACAATGGGCCAGGAAAACTTGGTAAACTATTGTCAACAAGTATTTGTGACACCAAAGTCATTGGTCATTTATTGGTGGTTTCTCAAAATAGGGGTACCCCCAAATCATCCATCATTAACCATTTATAGTAATAAACCAACCATTTTTGGGGCCCCTTATTTAGAGAAACCACCTTATTGACATAATCATCATCAAACAATCATTCACTCCAGGTATATGTGCTTCTTTTCAATCAACAAAAGCAACCTGGTTGGTGGTTTCAGCCTCTATGAAAAATATGCGTGTCTACCAACCAACCGTCCCAAATATTGGTAAACACAAAAACATAAGAACCCAGCAGCTAGTAGCTGTTTAACAATTCTTGTTGGTGATTTTCCCCATATTAACCACTATATATAATCAGATATAATCAACAACTAAATCAACCTGCAACCAACATAGTTTCCCGTCCCTTCCAATCGCAGTCGACGCCTCGCATGGGCTGATGCCCGCATTGTCGCGACGGGAAAAATCCTGGGGCGACGGGTGTTGTTGGAGGATCTCAGTGTTGGGTCCTTTGATGACAACTGCTATCATCTGAGATCCAAAACCCATGAGTTATTGACATCGGAAGTCAGTAAGCATGCTATTTCTCTTATCTTTCCATAGTCTTTCCATGTTATTTAACCACGGTAGTGGTTAGTCAGTAAGCCGAGTTGAGGTGTTGGCATTTAGCCGCTGATGTATCAGCACCAAATCCGTTGGTGCCACGGTGCGAGCCTTGGAGCTGATATGACGAATGAGCTAAGCTCATGCCGGTGACTTCGAATGCCCGGGTTACAACAGCCGGAACAGGACATGGTGGTTTCTCAAGCCATAGGGGTACCCAAAAGCTATGGTGGGGTTATTACTATAAATGACTACTAATGGATGATTGGGGGGTACCCCTATTCTAAGAAACCACCACATGGCTTTGTGGCTAGTTCAAAGTAATGATCATCAATGATGAAACACATGAGGCAAGTGAAAACAAACATTGGGCAGGAAACTTGCCATTTGATTCTTCATGATTCGAACTGTCGTAGTGTTTGAAAAATAATTGGTGTACTGGCAAAAAAACAGATTATATGTTATGTATGTTATGTTTTCAATTTAGTACTTACCTATTTTCTCTTTATCAAATATCATCAAACATCATAACATTTCTAATTCAACATGTCCTTGCACATGTTTTCCGAATGATGGTAAACCCCCAGCCTGCTGGGGACTCCACTCATCCCACCCCCCGCTCCGCGTCGCATGTGCGCAGGAAACTCAGCACATCTTCAGCTCCTGAAGCACCGGTGCTAAGCGCAGCCCTTGACGAGGAGGCGACACGTGGAGCTGCTGATGGATGTGGTGATCCAAGAGGTCCCAGGCACTGAGCCAATCCTAATGCGTGTAGAACCAGTGGGATCTACTCATGGTTACCCTCTGGTAAGCTAACATGGCTGGCTGGAAAATCTAGGAAAGCCCTGGAAAATCATCCGTTTATGGTGTTTTTTTCATTGCCATGTTAGTTCACCAAAGGGTAAGCAATGGAATATCAAGCATGAAGCATGTCGATGATGAATAACTGCTGGTATCAAATGGTTAACTGGCTGACTAATGGTTGATGTTACACGGTATGATAGCCAAGAAGAATAGGGGATATACAAAAATGGCCTATCCCCTGTGGATTGAACTCATGGGGACTGCATTTTTATAGGGATAAATAGTGGTCCCCAAATATAAATTCAAGTTCATGGAGCTGTTTATGTGGAGGTATCCTGTTCCCCTGCTCACTCTCTGAACAACGCAAGCTTGTACGGATCCCATGGTGATGTGTTGTGTTGCTGGGAATTCTACGACCGCCTCTTAATAGAATTGAACTATACTTTCATATTGTAGGTAGCCACGGTGGAATGAACACTAATATCAAGTCAACCATACACAGCCACAGCTTATCAACCATTAACCCATGGCCAATGACAGCCGCATATCTCCACAACATTGTTCTACAAATTGTCGGCAGCCAGCGGTGCCTATGTGGACTCCAAACCTTGGATCAATTATTATGAGATCCCTTCTGAACCCAAAGAATGGGTAGCAAGAACATGTCCCTATCACATGTGCGTTTTTGATTTACAGTACGGGCATGAGCAAGTGGTAGAATTTTCGATTATTGCCCGCACCCAAATGGATTTCTGTCCGTCATGGCAGTCACCTGCATTCTCTAGAAAAACGTTCGATGCCTTACGTCAAAGAAAACATCTCTATAGAACGTAGACCTCTTACCTCTTCCACACCCATGTATCTAAATACATGTTGGTTCTGTAAAGCTGGATTTTTTGGGGAAATGACCGTCCGCAATTCATAGTTTAGATTCTAGGAGGGATCATAGGTGAACATTACCAAAAAGTGACATTGAACTTTACATGTTGCAACATAGTTTACTAAAAAATAAAGGTACCAAGATTGGAATTTGTTGAATGATCACCAATATGAAAACAGAGTACCTAAGTGTACTGGAAACATGCCAGCTCAGCATGCAGTGTCTCTATGAAATCAGGGGACCCAGGTGTGTTTTGAAATCAGGGTGCCTAAGTGTAGGCATGCATTTGCCTCCAACTACTCTAAAACAAAAAAGAACCCTTAAACGGTACTCATGATACATGGTTTCATAATGAACAATTCAATGAGGATACTGGCGAAATGGCTGCGGGTCAAAACCCCGTACCCCTGGTACCCCATCATTAACCATTGTGTTCCCACTATTGTTGCTGGTGATTATCCCCCATTAGTTGGTTGGTTAATATTGACCCATAGCCAAATAACTGCTCCTGTATTCCAACCACCAACAAGCTCCAGCAACTCCAGGTATCAACCCATCCATCCCCCAAGCCACCAGTGCCGGCCTGCCATAGTTGCCAGAAACACGGCGCTTTGTCCGTACCTTTGTGCCAAGGCGTAAAGCACGGCAGTAACGTGACGACCATAAGATAGGACACAATAATCATCAATTGTTAAATGGCTATGGGTCAATATTAACCAACCAACTAATGGGGGATAATCACCAGCAATAATACGGAAACAATGGTTAGTGATGGGAACCAGGGGTACAGGGTTTTTGACCCACAGCTAAATAAGTTAGGCTGTAAGTTGTCACCCTGCTATGGGTTCAAAATGGTTGTTACCTGCGTATAGCTAGGGGGCCCCATCTTGTTTGAAGAACCAGGGGAAACATCATGGTTGATGCGGGTGTTTCTCAAAACAGGCCTACCCAGAGTTTTGGTTGCTTTATTCCTCGACATGAACATTAATTGATGATCTGAGGGGGCCCCTTGTTTTGAAAAACAATGAATGTTTGATGGAAAGTCAATGTATGGTCCATACTGGTTGATATTGGTTCACCGATGATTAATTCAAAGTCGATATTGCTGAATGCTGGCATATTAATATTGGTCACTGGCCAATGGTGGTTCACATTGATCAATAATAATTGATTAATACTTGATAATGGTCCATTGGTGTTCCTGATGGCTTATCGTAGTTCAGCATAACCATGCCTAATGATGGCGAAGTGTTGACCCTAGCTAAGCATGGGTCAACCTATCAAAAACGTATATGCAGTAGATTAAAAATGAAAACTCTGCATATTGGATAGTAAATCAAGAGTTATTGAATTGAAAACTAGTAACTAGTGTAAATCAACGCGCCAGGAATACATTAGTCCATATCCAACAAAGCACAGTCATCAGCATGCCAGGTTTACTGCAAACTTGGAAACAACGCCAAATTGGGCGTTTTTCAATATGGGGCACCCCCAGTCATCATCCTTCATATTGTTCATATTAGTCATTTCTACTAATACACCAACCATTTTGGGGTTCTGGACTGAAACAGATTATGGCACTATGGTTGCTTCAAATGCCAGTCATGTTCAGACTGAAACCAAGCCTTTCGGATTTTCTGCCGAGTGCCATCAATTATTGTCAAAGGGGCTGTTTAAATATAATTCAATTATAGATGCGAGTTTCTTAAAAGTGGGACCCCCAATACTGGATGATAAGTGGGGGCATCTGGGGGCTTCCCTACGATTTGAGAACCCAGCCAAAAAGTTTATCATCCCCTGATATGGTTGAACAAAAAATTGCTGTGGATCAAAACCCTGTACCCCTGGTTCCCCTATCATTAACCATTGTTTTCCCTATAGTTTTGTTGGTGAACTTATCCCCCATGAAAATTGGTTGCTTAATAGTGACCCATAGCCATATATAGCTGGCATATCCCCTATAATTGCTAGTTATTTGCCCCTACTATCAACCATTCAGCAGCTATATTTGGCCGGTAAACTGCTTGACCCATTGCCATATAGTTGGTATATTCCCTACTATTGTTACTCATTATCCTCTATTATTTACCACTAACCAGCTAGTTAAACCATGGGTTGGTTGGTTAACTGCTTGACCCATTGCCAACTGACCAACCAGCAGATCTTCTTCACCATCAAACGCGCTCTTCTTGGTGATCAAATCCCCGAGAAAAAACGGTGACACCTCGCTGCCAAAGGCGGCGAGTGGTAGCGAGTGCGACCGATGCCTTCTTAGCGACCCAAGCCTTCAACAGCACTGGTCCGCGGTTGTCATCCAAAAAAGGACCTGTCAATGGTGGCTATGGGTCAATATTAACCAGCACTAATGGGGGATAATGACCAACAATAATAAGGGAAACCATGGTTAATGATGGGGAACCAAGGGTACAGGGTTTTGACCCACAGCCTGGTATGATCCGGATGGTTGAACACTTAGAGCCGTGCAACAAAAAACGGGAACAAGGCTAGAAACGATCCTGGAAATACTCACGGGTATCATTCTGGCCGTATCATGTCTTTATCAACATCATCGACCAGCATGATAAGAATGGTCAACGATCATGAATGGTTAACAAGCGCATTACGGACTAAACCTAGTAGAAATCAGGACTACAAACCATTTTTCACCCAGTTTAGCTATCGTTGAAAAAAACGTGATCAACAGTTTTTAACCCGTTGTCCACCTAGTTTAGCTAGTACTGCGATCGAATTGAAGAATGGCCAATGTACTGGTTAACTACTGATCATCAAGTAACTAATAGCCACATAATCAAATAATTGATAGTCAAACAATGGCTAAAAACAGTGGATTCAGATTCATTCTGAAAGATGGTAATAATGTCTGTCATTTCTCAGCTTGTCAACCACTATCTTAATAATATAACCATCCTGGGGATTAATGAATGACATGGGGGTTCACAATCTTATGAACTATTTTTAGAAAATTTTATGAATATTGTAGGTGAATCCCCACTCTGATTCATTGCCACTAGAATCATCCCATGAATAAGTTTGCCATGATTCATACTAGTCATTCTCAACAATACTGGCAAACTGATCCCAATCGTATACATAATAAATACAAAATAAACTCTAACAACCACTATAAACTAAATAACCATCTTTATCTGGGACTTGACAATCTTGATATATCCTAATCACATAATCTAACCATATGATAACCATGATTCTAATTACCATTTTCATGTTGATTCATGGTCAGTAACAACAACCTTATAAAACATCAATTAACCACTATGAATCATGGCAAACTGATCACAAGCTGTCGCCCCGCGCCGAGCGACTCGTTGGTGGCATTCACTGGAGCACCCAATCGCAGGGCTGCCTGCACGCCTTCCACATCTCCGTTCTCCTGGTTGTTCATCAAGGATAAGCAACTCTAAGAAAACTACGACTGGTTAGTGGTATGAAAAATATAAGTCCACCACCCAGTGGTGACTACTTTGGAAAACAAGAAAGGTCAATCAAACCACCAACCAAACCAGCTTTATCCATGGTAAATGATAATCAATGAGGGTTCATGGTGGTCAGTTGATGCTTAGTTCATAGACAATTTGTGGCTAATGATGGTTCATTCATGTCTAATTAATGATGGTGGATTGATGGCAAACTAACGAATAAGAGGCATACAGCCGCAACAACCTGGGATATGAGATGTCACCAGTGATGGTCACTGATGAATGGCCATCGCCAATGAAGGCACATGACCAGCTGCATCGATGTCCCGGCTGATACAAGCAGCAATCATGGGGCGAAGGAACAGTGACGCCGCAGGGTATGCACCAAAAAGGTAGCACGGTTGGTCAGGTTTGGCAAACAGTCAATATCTGACAACGGTTGATAGCGACACAATTTGTTTTGCTCAGCCATTCATACTTGACTGGTCGGATTAATGTTTAACTAGTTTAGCTTCAACGAGCTTCAACAAATCATTAGCAACTCTAAACCATGATTCTACAGCAGTTGAATCACCCAAAATCCACCATCGAACCATCCAACCAACCAAGTTTAACCATCAAAACCCCACCAAAAACCACCATCCAACCCATCCAACCCATCCACCCCACCATCCTCAACGCCACCGTGGTGACCCCTACGCCATCCTCAACCGCCGTGACCCGTGCCCCCCCAGCCCCCCGGTCTCCGCAGCTTGGAGGAGTTCCATACGTTGCACCAACCTCGTAGCTCCGCCGTCCAAGGTTTGAAGGAACTCCTGGGCCATGCTGGGAAGCCATGCTGGCGGAAGCTGCTCTAAGGTAGTGGTGAACTAACTAAGGTAGTGGTTCATTAACTAAGGTTGTGGCATTAACTTAGGGGACAGCCGTGAAGCCAGCCACTAAGGTACATAAATATTAAGTTGGGTTCATTAACAAGTGGCTGTGCTGTCGAACTTTCAACGGAATCTCTTCTTGGGTTTATGATTCTGTGCATTCGTTGCTACCGCTTGGCTGAAATCACTTCTCGTGCCCGTGTGGCACTCGCAACTTCGAGACGTGTGGCTCAATCGGGCCTTGGGGTATTGTGCGTCTGAAAAAGGCGCGTTGTGATGTCTGCCCGCTCACAGATTCATAGGTTCTTTGTCCAAGCAGGGATTCCATAGCCAATATAGTACCGAAAACGAAGAAAACCTTGAGGGAAAATTGGCAGGATGGCAAATTTGATTAGATTCTCTGGGTAGCATGTGGATGCATGCGGATAAACACGTTACTTGTTTCAAGAGCTAACCATGGTGAATGCACTAACGGCTATCGAATAAGTTAAGCCATAGCTACTAGTAGGATTGAATTGAACATAATGAATAGCATTGGTGAATTCACTCGTGATGCTGATTACTAAGGTTCAATTGCCCGAAAAAACGAAACAAATTCAACACGTGAATTAACTCGTGGTGATTTGACAAATGAAATTAATGAACTGGTGGATGTAATAATTTTCACTATAGTGAATCAACTAGTGATTAAGAAGTCCAACTATTGGTTAACGGTGAACGAACCAACCAGAATCAACTGCAAGTTGCAGGGAATCGTTTTCCAAAGAAAAATGGACTACACTGATGGATCCTCATAATTCCGCATGGCTAATACATGAGTCAACGAATGGATTAAGAGTGGTTGGTGATCCGAACTGATGATGAAGGGTAGTCATGTTTCGTGAGGTTGAATAGCGGTCAAGCGAGTGGATGACCAAGGGTGCATCTTGGCGTCACAAGAACCACTATTTCACCCATCTGAGCCATGATTGAACCATGATTGAGCCACTATTTACCTCCAAAGGTTAGTTGTTTTTTGGTCCGAAACATCTATGGCTGGCAACTACGCGGGTGAAACCGCGTGCCCAAGGCCCGATGATCCTCCAGAGGTTGTCAGGCCAGCCGTTCCAGTCGTTCAAGCACTGGGCCAAGGATGCCAATTGGCTCAATCATGAACAAGGTGGACACCAGCTACTGCGAGCGATGGATACCCCAGAGTTCTTCGGCGAGGACACCGAGGAGGAGCTTTTGGGGTCGCTTGCAAAGCTGACCTACCATTTGAAGCGCAACAAGGGTGAGAACGTTCGCAATTTCTTCAACCGCTGGGATGATGCGGTTCGTAAGATTGGCGAACACAATGTGGTCTTGCCCGAGAAGTACTTGGGCTTTTTGTTGATCAACTCCCTTGGCCTTGCTGATCCTGACATCAAAGCCCTTCTCGCCTTCAGCAGGGGCTCTATCCTGGTTAAAGACATCAAGGAATGGTGTCGGAAACACGAGATGAAGCTGCAGGCCAAGGAGGTTGGAACAGAGTCCAAGGCAAGCAAAGCGCATCCTGCGCTTTTGACCCAGACGGAAGATGATGACTGGGAGACTGAAGAGGTGCACGCGATGGACGAGATCTATCGCGAGCTGGCCGAGGACGGCCTCACGGAGACGGAGGAGTTCGACTTTGCGGACCTCGACGAGCCGCTGGAAGAGCACGAGGTGAAGGAGATCCTGTCGACCCTGGTGCAACAGCAGAAGAAGAAGACCTTCATGCAAAGCCTTCGCACCAAGAAGGAGAAGGCCCTGTCCCGCGGCTACAGCAATTGGAAGGACAAGGACAAGGACAAACGTCCACCTTCTGGTCGTCCTGGCAATCCTCTTCAAGCAAGTGGCTATGTGAAGGGCGGCTACTACAAGATGACCTTGAATGAAGCAAAGGCCAAGAGCCGCTGTTCGAAGTGCAAGGCAGTGGGTCACTGGCATCGTGATCCCGAATGCCCTCTCAACCAAGGAAAATCGAAGGAAGTGAATTACATGACCACCAAGAATGTGGACCTCGAAACCGAAGAGGCAGTGTTCTGTGGCTATCTCGACCTCGAGACGGCTACCTCACCCGGTCCGGATGGAGGAGAACGAGCCGCACTGAGTGACAATTCTCCGGCAGAGTTTTTGACCATGACTGCTGTACAGACGTCCATCGATGTGGGACTCAATGTACAGCTGAACTCCAATTCTCGTGGAGCCTATAAGGACCGTGACAGTCATGGTTGTGATGTCAATGGTTGTAAGGGGGTCGGTTTGTGCTGTTCTGGTTTGTCCCCGCGAAGTGAGGAAATCCCGGTTTATTGGGGGGAACACTTGGATCCGAGTAATCATCCTAGTACCAGTAAACCATCGCCCAACGAAGACCTGTGTGCCACCATCGACACGGGATGTCAACGTATGGCCATTGGTTTGGAGACCCTCAAGAAGCTGGATCACGCTCTGCCGACTGGATTGGCTACTCAACTGATTCCACAGCAGCACAAGTTCAGATCCGTTCATGGTACCTCGACCACCAAATACTTGGCGGTGATTCCCACTGGGCTTGGGGCGCGCGGCAGTTTGTTACGACCTGCTATCTTTGACAGTGCAGAATCTCGACATGCTCCATTTCTTATTTCTTTGCCGTTCCTCATGCACTGTAAGGCGGTGTTGCACTTAGATCCTAGTGAAGGCCTTAGAATTGATTTCCGTAGGTTTGGATTTACCACTCCATGTCACATAGGTCCCACTGGAGCCCTGCGAATCCCTCTTGATAAATTCTCACGAGGTAGCATGGAGAAGGTTCGACAGGCTCAGACAGAATTTCAACAGCAAGCCACAGAGTTTGAAATCTTTCGGACCTCGACAGTGTTTTCTGGCTCAGAGTTTCCGGAATCCACAGCCCCTTCGGTGAGTGAACCCGATGCCTCTGGAACCCATGGAGTCTCGCGGTGTCAACAAGCGACCTCGAGGGCCGGTGACTACCACCAGCGAACGGGCCGAGCAGAACTGGCAGCGCCTGATGCTCCGCCTGCTGTTTGTGGTGTGCCGCATGACCGAGATGATGATCTCAGTGGCCGGCCTGCTCCGTCCACGTCAGGTTCCATTCAGCATTTGGCCACTTCACCCGGTTCCTCGAGACACCCTGTCCGAGATCCCGGAGGAGGAGGACTTCGAACTGCTGGAACCGGCATCGCCGACTCCAACGTCCCGGAGGTCGAGTCCCCAGGCATCGCCCGATTCATCGGTGAAGAGCACGACTCCTGCCCTGGCCGGCGAGTTCGACCTGGACGAGATGACCAAGCTGGGCATCCCACCACTGTGCGATCATCGCCAGCCATGCACCCTGTTCGTGACCCGCAAGCAGGGACCGAACTGGGGCCGGACATTCTGGAGGTGCGCCGAGAACCACCTAGCACAATGCAAGTACTTCGCCTGGACTCAATATCAACCAACTTGGGTCGGTCCGGAGAGCCAGTCCGAGAGTGCCAGTGTGACCGGCTACTCCCCCACGGACAGCATGCCATCGACGACCCCGAGCAAGTTCCAGCTGCCTGCTCCGACACGGGAACAAGCCCGCTGCAAACATGCTCGAACCACCAGGGCGGGCACCAACGGCGTGCGAGAACGGGTGACATGTCTGGACTGCCATCTTCTTCTGAAGAACGAGCGCAAGCCTCAGCCTGCCAGCTCAACGTCCACAGCGGCATCATCGACCCAGTTGACTCCAGAGAAGTTGGCAGAGTTCCAGGAATTCCAGGAGTTCAAGCAATGGAAGAGCCAGATGAGCCAGATGGGACGCAAGTGAGTCCCATGAAACTGGACGAAGATCTAGCGCAGCTGCTGCAATCCAATTCGAAGAGAAGCAACAATCGTTTGAAGCGGTTGGATCGCCAGGCCCGGAAGGCCTTGCATACCGCTGAGGAATGTTGGACCGAAGTTATGAAGTTGCTATGTACAGAACCGAGCGAGGTGCACTCGGTTGGATTGGACAGTTTTCAGTCTGCTGTGCTGGATCCAAAGGATCCTAGCCGAATCCGCGATCGGAAGGCCATGCATAAATATCGGGTGTTACTCAATGAGACTGAAGGGGAACTGAAGAAACTTCGTACGGTTGCGGAGGTCTATAACCCTAATCGGTTTGGTCAACATGCTCACAAACATGGATTGATTCCTGGGGAAGCTTTTGATCTTGAGCTAGGGCACGATCTTCTGAAATCTGAAATGAGGAAAGAGGTTTTACAGTACATTCGACATGTCCGACCTGGTTTGGTAATCATTTCCCCACCGTGTACACTTTTCTCACTCCTTCAAAACCTGAGGAAACGAAATCCCACTGCCGCTCAGATGTCAGCATACTTGAAACAGTTACGGGAAGCTAAGGTACTACTTAGGTTTGGGATCGAAATTGCTCTCACCGTGCTTGACTACCAAGGAGCGTTCGTGTTTGAGCATCCCCTGACATCTAAGGCATGGCAAGAACCGGCCATGACTCCATTGATCAACCACGAGGAGGTACTTATGGTCCCCGCCGATCTTTGTCAACACGGTCTTCGCTCGATTTCTGGACTGGCATATCGTAAGGCGACTGGTTTTCTCACGAACTGCCAAGCCGTTGCATCTGCGATTCATCGTCGATGTCCTGCCCTAACACTGCTAGATTAGTAAATTTACTAATCGATGAATTTACGTAAATTTTTACATTTACTAACCGAAATTTAGGTTAAAATTTACGTAATTAGTAAATATTTACTAATCGACCTAAATTTACTTATGACCTAAATTGATTTACTTATGACCTAAATTTATTTACTTATGACCTAAATTTATTTACTTATGACCTAAATTTATTTACTTATGACCTAAATTTATTTACTTATGACCTAAATTTATTTACTTATGACCTAAATTCATTTAGGTACGACCTAAATTTTACACATCACATTTTTGGGCATCATTTTGCCTTTTTTTTTGAAGATTTCAAAGTTTTTTTTTTGAGTTTTTGATTTTTTTGTCAATTTTGTAAATTGCATAAGCAGTTTCATGTCTTACTTGAGCCAACGCATTTCATGGTTTTCCATGTTACTTGTGGAAATTTACTTGATCTTTTGATGCTCTGCTATTGCTCTGACAGTCAAACTTTTTGTGTTTGAAGGCATAGGTTTTGGAAAAGCTCATGGCTGCCTTGGACGCAGCTCTGGAAGCTAAAAAGGAAATTTTGCAGAAGACACAGTCCAGGATCCAAACCAATTCGTTTCGTTTGGTGGCAGATCCCACTATCTCTGTTTCTGCCATCCAAGATGCTTTGACGAATTACTTGAAGCACAAGCAGGAGAAGAGACTTTGGTCTTTGCTGTCCCCACCGCCAGGTGGGCCAGTGACCTTTTCCTGGCATACAAAGCCACATGGTTGTTGGCTTGTCAAAGTGAGTGGACTACTCTTTGATTTGGTCAAAGTGAGTCCTAACACGAAACTACAATCAACAAAAGTGGTTCGTGCCTTGAGAGCCATGGAAAAGAGCAGGGATGTGGACTTGACAGTTGCAAACGCTTCTTTGGATGACATGATAGACAAATGCGATCAGACCATCAGAATCTTGCTTTCCATGGTGCGTACTTTGAAATCGAATTATGCTATGAAGATGCACGTCTACAGGCTCATGTCCAAGAGTGACCAAACCAGACTGGAATTGATTCTAGACAGGGTGAATCTGCCTCCAGAGCTGTTGGGAAAAGAACCTGTGATGGATGAGGAAGAGATGAACTGTGAGGGACTGTCAGCCGGGCCTTGCACTGCTTTGGTGCCACTCATGGATGTTCCTCAGCCTCAGAGAGGTGTTTCTTCTAGTGCTGGGTTTGTAGACGACATCTTCAAGAAGATTTTGGAGTCAGACAAGCAGGAGTTGGACCTTCCAATGGTCGAGTTGGCTCCTCCACACCGAGGTATTTCGGATGATTCTTTGGTTGGAGATGCTTTGCTTTATGTCCCGCCCCAAGCTGTGGCCAAGAAAAAAAAGGAAGAAAAAATCGAAGTCAAACAGAAGACCAGCAAGAAGCAGAGTGCGAAGAAAAATGGCAAAGGCCAGAAAAAAAAGAAGAAGGCTTTGAAAGAAAAAACGTCCAAGCTTGAGAGCAAGAATCCTATGCCAAAACAGGACAAAGAATCTTTGGCTCCAGTTGATCAAAAGAAAAGCAAGAAGAAAAAACCTGACGAGGTTGAGGAGCCATCGGCTTCTGCTGACCACCAGGTTCCTGAGAGTCAGAAGATTTTTGTTTTCAACAGTGGTGTTTATGGTAAGTGTAAGATGGAAGTGTACACAGCAAAAAGCTATGTACGTCGTTTGGATGAAGACAGTGGCAAGTGGAGGAACATCATTGGTTGTTGTATGGAAAATGTTCATGGCTCTGTCTGTCGAAAGTTGGTCCCCCACATTGCTGCTGGCAAAAGCATCACCGAGCTCTATGAATTGCGCAAGGCATTCATGGCTGGTCCTCAAGATGTAGATTAGAAATCAAAGACTGCACCATGGGGTTAGGGCAGAAAAAAATGTTCACCTGTGATGATTCTTATGTGTGCAGTGCAGTGTTTGTTTCAGCTAGCAACCAGTGCATTTACTTGAGCATTTGCTACTCCAACAATTTTTACTTGAGCATTCATTACTTGAGCATTTCATTA
Organism: Symbiodinium kawagutii; assembly: GCA_009767595.1. Lineage (NCBI taxonomy): Eukaryota > Dinophyceae > Suessiales > Symbiodiniaceae > Symbiodinium > Symbiodinium kawagutii. The sequence goes on from VSDK01020618.1 coordinate 265,597, forward strand.
CTTGAGCATTTGCTACTTGAGCAATTCTTACTTGAGCATTCATTACTTGAGCATTTCTAGTTGAATATGTTTTACTTTAGCATTCTTTACTTGAGCATTTCTACTGGAGCATTTTTTACTTGAGCAATCTTTACTTGAGCATTTTTCTTGAGATGTTGCAAATGCATTTACTTGAGCAGAGTCTTGGACATATTTACTTGAGACCAACCTAAGTCAGTCTTTTTTCATTTACTTGAGCATTGTTAACTTGAAATGTCACAAATGCATTTACTTGAGCAGTGTCTTGGACATATTTGCTTGAGACCACTTCAAGTCAATGGCTTTTCCTTTACTTCAGCATTTTTTCGTTGAAAGGAACTCAGAATATTTACCTCAGCATTTTCTCACAACTTCATTTGTTCGATTTTTCCTCACATTTGCATTTACTTGAGTCACTTGGGAAAATAACAGTGCTTGAGTCATACTTTGCAGCCACTTCAGATGGCACAAAGAGAAGAAATAGGTTTTGTGATTCTGAGGTAAAAGAACCATTCTATCAAAGAAACTTGGGAGTACCAATGACCTGGATGATTCAACATCATATGGATGTGGACCCATCATGAACATTATGACAACAAAAAATTTCTTCTAATTTAAAGGAACCATGGAAAAATTCAGCATCCATGACACAATTCATCTTGACAGGAACTCTGTCTCTTGGTGGCCCTCTAAGCTGCAGCCATGGGTACGTGCAACTGTGAAGAGTGCATCAAGCATCGATGCAGACTCGTGCTGAGGAATGTGCGATTCACAGCTACCAAAGCTGATGCTGAACTGCATTTCATGGTTCTCAGCATTCTGTGTCAAAGTAGCTAGTGAACACAAGAGATAAAAGACAAGTTGCTGAAGTGTTAGTGTTGTTGAAGGGTTTGTCTTGTTGGATTCTCCATGTGCTTCCAAGGAGATTCGAGCTGCGCTGCGAGAGCACGGTGTGACTCACGTCGTGGACATCAGGACCACTCGGCCTCCCTATGACCATCCGTGTTGGCAGGAAGACAAATGGCCTGACCACATGACCGTGTTCTTGCAGTTCAACACGGACATGCACAAGGAGTATGCCCTTTGGGTGCTTCAGCGCTGGCCTGAAGTCTGGGGCCTTATGAAGAATGGAAAGGACTGGGGTATGCCAAAATTCAGTGAATAGCATTTTAAAGTTTCAATACTTGTGTTGTAGAAAGGGTGCACTGGTTGTGGGTGTCCACAAATACCGTTACTTGTGTTGTTTGGTGTTATAGTCTTTTCTCTCATGGCTCCCATGTTCTCTTGAAACAGGAGATCCAGACATGTACAGCCAAAGAAGACAAGGACAGGTGCCTGACTGGTGGAACTGGCAGGACGTCCTTCTTCGAGGCACCAGCCACAGCACCGCCTGCAGCCGCCGGAGGCCCGGCGTCCTTCGAAGGCTCCACCACCTGTGGCCCCTGCTCCACCTTTGGCGCCGCTGAGCCCATTGCCACCTATGAGTCCTGTGCCTCCAATGGCTGTGGTGCCACAGCTTGGCACAGAGATGGCAGTGGGTGTGCATGGCACTCTTGCCAGCCACATCATCAGGTCGACTGAGTGGACCCTTCCAGATCCTCAGCTGCATGTTTTACTTCAGCATTTTTATGTTGAACAGTCTTCACTTTACTCTGGCATGTTTTACTTGAGCATGATTCTCTGTAATCCATTTCCAATTCAGTTGGCCTTTCCATTGAAAATTCAGTATGGTTTATTGAGTATGTTCTACTTCAGTATTTTTCACTTGAATCTGTTTTACTTCAGCATTCATTTCTTGAGCATTTCTACTTGAATATGTTTTACTTCAGCATTCTTTACTTGAGCATTTCTACTGGAGCATTTTTTTACTTGAGCAACATTTACTTGAGCATTTCTACTTGAGTGCATTTTACTTGAGCATTCTTTACTTGAGCATTTTTTCTTGCACTTGTTCTACCTCAGCATTCTCTACTTGAGTATTTGTACTTGAGTATGTTTTACTTGAGCATTCATAACTAGATTTTCCTTGAATAAACTCACAAGTGCCACAAGTTGTTTTTTTAATGGACGATTGTCTTCTCAGGCCCAAGCATCTGGCTACTATATCGACCAAGCGAAGGTGGACAATTTAGTTGCTGCTCTTCGTGTTGGCTTGGGTATGTCGCCCAAGGATGAGAAGGACCCGGAGTACGACTGGGAGAAGGAACTGCCTTCGAAGGAGGAGCTGGAGGAGGAGCAGGAACAATACGAGGAGGTCGAAGTGGAGGACCTGGATGAAGATGATTATCTTCGAAAGGAGCTCAAGAAGCAGGAGCTGGAGGAGGAGCCTTCATCCAGCAAGGGAAGAGTTGAGAAGAAAGAAGAAAAAAAAGATGATAAGGAGAAGGAAAAGGAGAATGAGAAGAAGAAGATGGAAGATGTTGAAGAAGAGAAGGAAAAGGAGGATGAGAAGAAGAAGATGGAAGATGTTGAAGAAGAGAAGGAAAAGGAGGATGAGAAGAAGAAGATGGAAGATGTTGAAGAAGAGAAGGAAAAGGAGGATGAGAGGAAGGATCCAGTGCCAGTGGAGGAGCAGGAGGCAGAGGAGACGGCGCAGGAGAAATATGAGAGGGAGAGGCACGGTTCATCAGGAGATGAGAAGGAAGATGCAAAGGAAGATGAACCAGATCCTGAAGAACGTTTGGAGAAGGAGAAGGAAAAGAGGAAGAAAAGGAAGAGGACGAGGAGGAAGAGTAGAGATCCCTCCTTAGACAGAAGGGGCAGGAGATCAAGATCCAGGAGGAGGAGAAGGAGGTCGAGCTCTTCCAGTGGTGGCAGGTACCTGAAGCAGATTGGAAGGACTGGGACAAGACTAAATTGTTGGAAAGTATTTAAATTGAATTTAGTGCTGTTTTAACTACACATTCCTGAAATGTTTGAACCCTGAAGGATGGTACTTTCAGCTTTGACATCGGGACGACGATGATGGAGACAGAGGACCAGATAATTCATGGCAGAGATGACCAAAGGTTCATGATCATCGAGATGATGATGCTGCCAAATCTTCGATGCAATGGCGATGAGAGAAAAAGAGGCTTTACTTGAAATTTACTTGGTGCAGATTCACTTACTTGAGATTTACTTGAGAGACATTTCATTCATCCAAGATTTACTTGAGCATTTCTTTACTTGATATCTACTTGAGCATGCCTCCATGTCAGATTTACTTGAGAT
>VSDK01020618.1:269078-283634 GCA_009767595.1 Symbiodinium kawagutii
GCACCAAAAGCTGAGTTTTTTGAATCAGTATTGAATCAGAAAAATACCAAAAAGGCTATGCAGTTCCTATGCAGTTCCTATGCAGTTTATATGCAGTTTTTATTCCTATGCAGTTCCTATGCAGTTTCTATGCAGTTTTCAAGGGTTCTTATGCAGTTCCTATGCAGTTTTGAAAACAGCATACAAACTGCATAGGAACTGCATAGAAACTGCATAGGAAATGCATAGCAGTTTTACTAAAAAAAGTTTACAAAAAGTAACCTTTTTGATCAAAAAATCAAAGCTTCCAGTTACATGCCAAAATTTTTCCTGATGACCAGCAATCATTTACTTGGGACAACTCTTCCATAACCAGCACTGCATCTGTGGTTAGGTGTTGTATGCTACTTGACATGTGATATAAACACATTTTAGGAACATTTTGGTTCTTCAGTATTTCTGTGATTCAATTCGATTTTTTTCTCCAAGACACAATGTCTGGAGATGAGAAGGAAAACAAAGCTTTTCCTGAACAGGAACCTGAGAAGGATCCTGAGGACAAACAAGTTGTGCCAGTGGAATCATCTCCATCGAAGTCGGCCACACCGAAGAGAAAAGCAAGGTCTCCTAAGTCAAAGGCAAAGAAGGATACTCCAAAGAAGGGAAAGAGTGATGACAGGGAAGAGAAGAAAACAAAAAAAAATCTAAAGGATGAGAAGAAGGAGGCAGATAAAAAGAAAAAGGACAAGGAGAAAAAGAAAAAGGAGAAGGATGCAAAGGATCCTGTGACAAAACGTCCTGCTGCCAGTCCGAGGTCCACAGGACCAATGAAGAAACCCAGTGCCAAAGGAGAGACAACTCCAAAGGGTGAGACGAGTTCGAAGAACAAAGACCCAAAGGGTGTTTCGAAGGATGCAAGCACAAAGCAAGGCAAAGGAACCAAAGGGGGAGACATGTCTTGGAAGCAGCCTTTGAAGGCTATGGAAGTGGAGAAGGAAGACATGGAAGAAGCAGAGGAAGAGAAGAAGGAGAACGACCCTGAAGTCGACTTGGAATCCTTTCAGGTGGCCCAGGCTGATGTGAAGGATAGATCCAAGAACTTCAAGTTCCAGCAGATGCTCAAGGGTTCTGATATACCTGACTATCTTCGACAGGAGTGGGACCGCACTTGTCAGTTGAAGACAGGAAGAGTTGAGGCTCAGAGACGAATCATCAACATGGCTTTCGACAAGGTGGATGGAAAGTTGGTTTTGTCTTTGGGCAAACCATATTTCGAGAACCTTAAGGACATTACTGTCTGGGGGGAGGGGAAACATTTGCTTCTATGATGTAATGTATTTGCTTACACTTACTTGAGCCAACTCCATTTACTTGAGCATTTCTTTCTGTCCACTGCAGTTACAAGATGTTTACTTAAGTCAACTTCATTTACTTGAACATAGCTTGAAATCAATGATATTTACTTAGCATTTACTTGAGTCAACAGGATTTACTTGAGAGTTATATTGCACTCAACTTCAGACAAAGGAAATGCACTTGAGTCATGTTTCATATAGCTGAGGAGCTTCTTAGATCATTTGTTTTCTATTTACTGGAGTTAGCTTCATTTACTGGAGAGATATTACATCATCCTTCACTTATTTGCTTTTAATTTCAACTAAACCAATTGACTAAACACTTCAACATCTTTTTTACCTTGAAATATCACCACTTTACCATTTATTTCTGTTTTAACAATTTTGGTTCTTAAAAAATACTTTGTAATTTGTTTTGCCAATCATGTTTTTTTTTCCCTTCCAGCAGTCACTGAGGATTTTGTTCTTCCTCATATATTCATCTCAAGTAAATCATGAGCAAACACATCTCAAGTAAATGGCTTGCACAACAGGAGCAGTGGCACCAAACAGCATCGAAGAGCAAAAGTCTGACGTTACCCAAGTCGCTTTTCAAAGGTCAATTCAATTTGACCGAAGAGGCCTTTCAGCAGGGCCTTGAGGATGGGGATTTTGTGGCTGTCGAAACAAAGACAGGCAAGACCCATTTCGCATGGGAAACCAATGAGCACTCGGAGAAGTTTGCCAAAAGAGAAAAACTCCAGTACAAGGAGGAAAAGGTTGGTGACTTCAAAGACAAGCAGGTCTTTGATCAAATGTCGAAGAACTGGAAGTTGGGCCTCTTCCAGTCCATCTCCACCAATCCTGAAGCTGCCTCGTCCAGGCCTGGCACCAAGAGGGTCAAGGCCATCATGGACAAAAACCAGCCCTTGAGTTCGGTGGACTGGGAGAAGGCTGAGCAGCAGCTGAACTTGGCCATGCCAAGTTTCGACACCTTGGCCCAATCCTGAAGCTGCCTCGTCCAGGCCTGGCACCAAGAGGGTCAAGGCCATCATGGACAAAAACCAGCCCTTGAGTTCGGTGGACTGGGAGAAGGCTGAGCAGCAGCTGAACTTGGCCATGCCAAGTTTCGACACCTTGGTGAAGCAGGCCAAACGTCACCTCCAGACCATTGGCCATGATCCTGAGGACAATGTCTTTATGACCTTGAGGCTTGTCAGCATTTATATGTTCATTTTACTTGAGAGTATTTTTCTTCAAAAAAATTATTTTGGATCTGGAGCACAAATAAATATTTTCTAGGTCTACTGAGCACATCTCAAGTAAATGGTTGGCACTGATGGTGGATATGTTGAAGCAAATAAAACCTTACATACATTGCAACAAAACATTGAAAGTAAACTCAAGTAAACTCAAGTAAGAAGTTCACAAGTAAACTCAAGTAAGAAGTTTACAAGTAAACTCAAGTAAGTGTTGGCTAAAGAAAGATTTGTTTCAAGCAATGGCACTCAAGTAAGAAGTTCACAAGAGTGTGCTTATGACCAAAATGGTGGCAACTTAGGAAGACTTTGGTTCAGCAAGCAATGGGCTGCAAGGCGAAACTCGAGCATATGTACCAATGGCGTGAATTCCAAAATGGCGAGAAAGTCACTTTGATTTCTTACGACTCAACCATGCTGGAAATGGCCAAGGCTGCCGAGCAATGTTCTGAACAGATTGCTGGGGTGGCAGGCCAGCTGCGTGCTAGGAACAAGAAGTGATTTGCTTTGCTCTAAGCTGGTGCAAAAGTCACAAGAGTTTGTGACACGTTTTGGACTGATGGGCCTTGGCATCCTCTGATGCTTTCAGCCTGTCTTTGGAGAGCTGGAGATCTCTGCTGGTTTCAAAAAATGTTGCAAGATTTACTTGTGACTTGTTGAATGGACAACTTGCTTTTACTTGAGGCTCCTGGCAACTGATTTCTGAGACACAAGTAAATGAGGACCAACTCAATACAAGCAGTCATGGCACAAGTAAACGAGGCACAAGTAAATGAAAGGCTAAACTGAAATCCCTGCTATTTCTGAAACACAAGTAAATGATTCCAACCATGAACTTTGATTTTTTACTCTGGCTCAAGTAAATATTGTTCCAGAAAAACATACGAAAATATTTACCTGAGTTACCAAAGCCACAAGATATGTTCTGGAGAAATGTTTACTTGTGAAATTTACCTGTGAGCATTTGAAATTTTTCATTGCAGCATTTTGCTCAACACTAGCTTTTGCTAAGCATTAGCCAATTCTGACTTTCTTTGTTTCACTTTTGTGCTTGCAGTTAGAAAGTAATGGACACATGTGGACCTGCACGAAAAAAAAAGAAAAGGAGGAATCAACCAGAGGAAGAGAGCTCATGAGAATGAGATGATGGCAGAATCCCTGCTCCAAGGCTTGCTCATGACATCCTTAGCTCAGGGCTTGCTGTCTGGCGTTCAGGTGCATGCAATTGCCAAAGCAGCAAAGCATGACATGGATTTGGTTGCTGAAGGATATCGCCTTCCCAAGCTTGAACAGCTGGCTGCCATCGAACACAGCAAGAACTTGAATGGATCTGTTTTCAATATGCTGAGAAAAGAAACTGGCTTGCCAAAACCGACTGATTTTTATATACCCATGAAGGGTGCTGACCCCAATGTGGCTTCTTCGTCCATCCTATTACCACACGAACTATTCGCATCATTTTATCAGAATGAAAATGGATGGAGACGATCGATTTTACCTGACAGTGGTAGTTTGCAGTCTTTTTGGAAAACATTCAGTGGACACCCTTGCATGAACCGACATCCTGTGAAATCCAGAATGGATTGGACTCAGTGGTGGGTGGCATTGAGTATGCATGGAGATGAAACTCCAATCACTGGGGTGGGCAAGGTGTGGTGCCAAAAGGCTTTGATCCTATCATGGAGTTCCATGATGGCTGTGGCTCATGGAAACGAAACTGTCGACTGCAACATTTACATTCATGGATTGTTTGAGAAATTTATCCTTCCTGACACAGATGCAGCTTGTGGTACCATGCGAACACTGTGGAAAATCTTGCATTGGTCTTTCATGAGCATCTGGCAAGGAACCTGGCCTTCCCATGACTGGCTTGGAAATAGGCCAGTGAGTTTTTTTTCCTGTTTCTCTTTGAACAATAAGTCATTTACCTTTTATTGTTTTTGTCTAAATAAAAATCAAAATATATATGATTTTTTTATTGATATATATAACTGCAAATAAAGATACCAACAATATTATGTGAGCTAAATTTACTTGAGGTATCTATTTCTAACAATTTGATTTTGATTTGCTAAACCCTGAACCTTGCCAGGTTTCCACGAGGAAGTGACGAATGGAAGAAAGCGGGATCACAGCTTGCTGGTGGCTTTTATGGCTGCCTTCTCCAACTGGTTGGAGATTTAGATTATTACGCCAGCTATTTGCAAGTACCTAGATGGAGTCTCCACAGTGGCCCTTGCAGCCAGTGTCGATGTACATTCAATGGACCCATGAGTTGGTTAGACAACCGAAAGAACAGTCCATGGCAGAATGCTTCCTTGACCACCCAGAATTGGAGGACACACTTCAATCCTAGTTGTGATTTATTTCGGCTACCTGGGATCTCAGCCTTGTCTGTGACCCAAGATTACATGCATTGCATGTTTCTAGGTTGGCTACAATACCTTTATGGAAGCTGCATCCATATACTCGTCTACGAGTGCTACCCTGCAGGCACTCCTTTGGCAAACTTGTTCCAAATTGGCGAATGGATCAAAAATTTTCAGCAAAGAAACGAGACTACTCACAAGTGGAGGAGAAAGTGGGACAAACTGTCTGTCTTCACTACCAAAGCTTTCCCAAAACTGAAAGGAAAAGCTGCTGACATTTATGGCCTGGCTGCAGCCATGTGGCATTTGTGGCAATGCAAAATGAATCCGGATAATTTACAGCATCGACAAGTGCAGCTTTTGCTCAAGTACAATTATCAGATCGATCAAATTTTGCAAGAATTTCATCCCAGGTATGGATTTCTAGCCATTCCTTTGCAGGAGGCTGACTCCTTGTTCGAACTCGGTCTTACTATGGCGCAACTTCATGTTCAATTGATGAATTATTATGAAAGCCAGGATCTCAAGCTGTTCAACATCACAGCAAAAAGTCATTTCGTTTTGCATTCACTATATTATGCAAGGTGGGTGCATCCTTGCCTGGTCTGGTGCTTTCGTGGCGAAGATACAATGAGAAGAGTGGCTACATTGTGGAAGAGTTGCTTGACAGGATGTAAACATTGGCAGGTTTCAAAGCGAGCAGCTTGGAAAGAACGCCATTTGTTGCACCTTCGAAGCAAGCTAGGTTGATCAAAAAAATGCTGCCTGTTTTTTCATGAGTGGTTCTGCAACATTGGGAATGCATTTACTTGAGGACAAGGCATGTTTACATGAAGAGAAACCACATTTGTGTGCATTTACTTGTGAAGACGAAACATGTTTACATCAAGAGCAACCACATTTGTTTGTGAAAGAAACAAGTATCAAATTTGGATTTGTTGTCAGAAAAAAATATATTTTTCCTTTTTTTGAAAAAAAATAACAAAATTCAAAATAGCTCTTATGCAGTTCTTATGCTGTTTCTATGTTTGCCAAAATCTGTCTTATGCAGTTTCTATGCTGTTTCTATGCTGTTTCCTCTTTGCAGTTCAATTTACTAATTTCGGCCTGGTTAGTAAATTTTATTCCTAAATTCATCGATTTTACTAAATTTACTAAAAATGTAAATTTACTAATCTAGCAGTGTTAGGGTGATGAAGATGTAGAGGTTGCAGCGAAAGCTGGCCGCTCCGAGGGACAGGTGCCAGGAACCCTGCCCACCAATGATGTGCCAACGAAACCTCCCGAGAATGCTCCTCAAAACCCCGATGATCTTCAAAGGGCGTTGGAACGTGCTATGGTTGAGGATTTGAAAGAACAGAATGCTATGCTACAGATGGAACTCCAGCAACTACGTAGCCAACAAGTAGCTGGGGAACAGGTGGATTCTTCAACTTCGTCATGGTCGGTGATCCCGGGAAATCATGGTGATGATAGGATCCGTGGAAGATCGGAGTGCAGAACCCCTCGAAAGATGGCTCGCCGCACTATGGAAGCGAATCCACCGAGGTTTACACCCAATGGGACCCAGGTGCCCCCAGATACACCATCTACAGGTTGGGACCCGGTCCCACCACCATTGGTTCCACTGCCACCGGTGCCACCTGTGAGTGGCTATGATCCGCACCATGTGTCTGGAAAGGGTGCTCTCAAGGGAGATCACATTTGGGTGACCGGGCAACCACGTACTATGACCCTTTGGCTAGAGAGGGAAGTCCAGGCATTGCAAGCTGCTCTGGATGAACAGAAGGGTACCCCGATGTTTCGGGAACCGCATGCTCCGAAGCAAGGGGTCTCTGATGCTACTTCGGCTGGGGCAGTGGTCGACCGATCTTCGCGCTATCGTGATGATCTTGCGCGTCCTGGTGACCTTCCTGATGCTCGGGCTGATGGCAGTGCAGTGCTTGGAGAAGTTTTGCATCATGGTCGGGCGACTGCATTGCGTGGTGAAGTCCTTCAGCAAGATCGGGCTTCTGCAGCAGCGGTGCTTGGTGCTGAACCCCTCCAAGATCGGGCTTCTGCAGCAGCGGTGCTTGGTGTTGAACCCCCTCACGATCGGGCTTCCATTCGCAGGCACGGAGAAGTATGGCAACCAGTTCGGGCTGCGCATGATGAACCACCTCTTCGTGGTCGGGCTGTGGCAATGGAGCATGGACCTGCTGGAGGTGGCGAAGGACATGCCGTCGCACCATCGATGATGGGTCCCAATCCTGCGGCTCTTAATCAAGCTGCTCGTGAAATCAATGAACGGGACGAGTACCAGCGGAAGATCGAGCAGTACAAGACGGCTGAAGGTGGCTATGGCTTTGGCTATCCAGGTGCGACAACTGCCTGGGGTGCGGAGCCAACCCAATCGGCATTGGACCCTCGGTCGCCCTACTGGATCCCTCCTCCTAATGGTGGCCGAGAGATCGAGGTGGTGAGAGACGATGCAGATGCTGACGCCGCACGAACTCCTGGTGGCCGTGCTATGTTGGCTTGGGAAGGTGGCTCCAACAACAAGATCGAACTCCCGGAGCTGCCAGCGGGTGCTTTACCCTTTTTCTTGGGGGATTGGCTGACGGTCATCACACCGTTGATGCGGGATGTCAGTCAAGTGTCAGCGATCTGGTGGGAACGCACGAGGTCTCGGGCTATGGAACTGTACAATGTCTGGAAGCAGTGTACGCCTCTGGGCCGGGTGGGACTTACTCCGGTGCTGCCTCGAGAACTTCAAGATGCTCGATTTCAACGAACAGAGCAGAGGGGAACCAGTTTGCTGCTCCGAGCGATCCCAGCTGACCAACAGCAGGCTATCATAGCGGCCCGTGAAATGAATTCCACAGCGATCTTGTTTCGACTCCTGATCCGCTTTCAACCTGGAGGAAGTGGCGAAAAGACGCTCCTGTTGCAGAAGCTGACGAAGCTCGATGAGTTCAGCGACATGATGGGCCTCACTGGAGCTATTCGAGGATGGCGCCGCCACTACCAGCGAGCTGTGGAAGTGGGTGCGGTGGTTCCAGACGGGACCTTGCTGCTACAGGCCTTGGAAGTTGGCATTCAGCAGATTGCTTTGAAGGATAGCCAGGCCACCTTCAGGCTCGCACAGGCTCGGTCGCAACTTGGCGTGGATGAGCAGCCAACACAGGACCGTGTTTGGCGCCTGTCGCAGTGCATCCTTGCCGAAGCGGAGACCCTTTCCTTGATGAGTTCTTCGGCATCTTCCACTCCGGTGCCTGCCACACCCATCACTCCTATCAAAGTGAAGCAGTTGGATGCCTCACCTGGTGGACCTGGCGGACCATCGACACCAGCTACGACTACTACCACCCCGGACCGTAAGCCAAAGGCCACGCCCCAGGAGACTCCTTGCCGATGGTTCAGCTCTTCTGGCGGCTGTCGCGCAGGAAAGACTTGTAAGTTCCTGCACTCGTGGGATCAGGTCTCTGACAAGGCCGCTCGGTGTTGGTCCTGCGGCAGTCTTGAACATAGAAAGAGCGAGTGCACTGCCAAGGGGGCTTCTTCAACCAAAGCTGGCGATCCAGGTGCTGGATCGGGGGGAGGCAATGGTGGAGGCAATGCTGGTCCTGGGAGGGGGAGAGGAAAGGATTTTTCCAAAGATGGTCGCAAAGGTGGAAAAGGTGGAGGTGGTTCTGGCTCTGGACCAACAACAACGACAACGACACCTGGGGCATCGTCAGGCACACCTACTACCAACTCAAGTGAGGCTGGTCAAAAACCAGCTGTCCAGGAGATCAAGGTCGACAACAAAGAGCCGGGAACGGATGGTCCCAACGTTGCAACTGGCGGCGGGAAACCTGGAGCTGGTGATCTTCTAGCTGAGGCCACAAATCTACTTCGATCACTTCGCATGCCGATGAACCTCAACGTGATGAAGGTGTCAGAATGTGGCACTGGGCGGGACCATGTTCTCCTAGATAGCGGCGCAACTCATGGACTGCGGCCAGCTCTTTCAGAGGAAGAATGGCAACAAGCCCAGGAAGTGAGTGTCAGCTTAGCAGATGGCCGCACTACGAGCTTGAGGCTCAAACCTGGCACTAGGCTGCTGCTTTCGGATCCCAAGGCTGAGATGACTACTGCTACCTGGATCGTTCCAATGGGAGGCCTCACTGAGATGCAGTACAAGGTCACTTGGACGGATGGTCAATGCCGCCTTCAAGATCCAAAGGGGCTTGAGATTCCTGTGGAACTTCAAGGTGGATGTCCAGTGGTGGCGATGGCGGTGGGAAGAACCATCTTGGAAGAGATGGAAGCCTATCAACGAGCTCAACATCGTCGACTTCAGATGATTCGGGCTCTGGTTCTACATGCTGATGAAGTGTCAAAGGATCAGCTGTCCATGGACTTGGCGCTTCTGGTCAAGTTGAAGGATCTGTTCCCGCATTTGCCGATGGAGGTGTTGGAGCGAACGGTCCCAGCCTATGATCAAGGCTTGATGAATGACCTTGGTGCCGTTCTCCCATGGAATAGACGAAAGAGGAAGCGCTTGCAGAGAGCGACCAACGTCGTGGTGCACTTCTACTCAGGTGCAAGTAGCTCCTATTGGGAGAAAGCCCTCAGCAATCACAACACCGAGGTTTTGTGCTTGGATCTTTTAGCTTCCACTCCATCCAATATGCATGAGCCCGCAGTGTTCTGGTACGTCATGAGCCTCATGATGTCGGGCCGGGTGAAAGCAATTTTGGCAGGACCGCCATGCCGTACGGTCTCGGCATTGAGATTTCAAGGAGACCAAGGGCCTGGAGTAGTGAGGAATGAGGACCATCCATACGGCTGTCCCAACATCACCCCAAAGGAGGCGGACCTTGTGTTGGATGACACGGCCTTGTGGTTGCGAGTTTTGTTGGCCTATGCTCTATGTGTAGACAGCCGAAGGGATTTGAGGCCGTCAGCTCCGGCCACAGCATTGGTGCTTGAGCAACCAGAGGATCCTGCTCACTACAGGGCTCCTGAAGATGTGCAGAAGTTCCAGTACATGTCGATGTGGCGGACCAGGGAGTGGCAAGACTTCCAAGAACGGTATGGCATTCGCTTGATCAACTTTGATCAGGGCACTATGGGTCATGAGGTGAGGAAACCCACCACATTGGCTATCACGGTCGAGGAGTTGAGCCAGTTGGACGAGATGCGGGGTGGTCCTATGAAGCTGCCTCCGAAGAAGCGCTCCATGATGACGATGCAGGAGAGGTGCAACCACTCCAAGGAATGGGCTTCATGGGCACCGGGTTTGAAAGCTGCATTGGTTGTGGCCTTGCGAAGGTGGCTGGATGAAATGGATCGCTCATCGATGCCTACATCCCGGGGGAGTTCTCCGGCATCATCGTCAACGAGAGCGGCGGTGAGACCACTTGGACCCGTTGAACTTCAGAGATGGCGGACCCATTTCCTCAACGACCACTACCCTTCGCGGCGTGACTGCCGCCACTGCGTGCAGGCAGCTGGCCGTGGAAAGCCGCATCGCAGACTGGCTCATCCGGAGTCGTATACTCTAGCAATCGACCTTTCGGGTAAGATGACCGAAGGAGTTGACCAAACAGGGAAGAATGCCCACTACATCATGATGGGGTGCTACACGTTCCCTGTTGACCACCATGGCCGTGCACTACTGGAACCACCATCGAGCTCTGATGACGGGGGAGATCAACCGCTTCCAAAAGCTGGAGAACCTCTTGGACCGCAACCAGACAGTGATGAAGCTGAGGATGGATGTGGTGACGGTGAGCTACCTGCTGAGGAACCTGATGTTTCATTGGCCTCTGATGAGATGCCGGGGGAGGATCCACAGGAGGACAGTGTCCCACCTCTTGCTGAGGCTGATGTCTTGGGGGAAGTGGAGGAGGATAGTGGGGAGCTGTCCACAGCAGAGCAGCGGGATCACCGTGCGGCGGTTTCGGCAAATGAAACCTGGACCAAGTTGATCAAGGAGTCCCAGAATGTGGCAGTGATCAACCTATCCTTTGCGGAAATTGTCCCATCGAGGAACTTGGTCCACATTCTTCCCGCACTTGCTCGTGTTCACGCACGGTTGAGGCAACTTGGCCTACCGGTGCTGCGCATCCATTCGGATAAAGCCAAGGAGCTGACTTCCTCGACGGTGGCAAGATGGGCAGCTGATCGTGGCATCGTCGTTACAAGTACGACGGGGGACTCCTGGAAAGCCAACGGAAGATGCGAAGGAGAACTTGGCATCATCAAGCGACTGACCAGAACTATGATTACCAGCTCATCTTGCGATGTTGGTCAATGGCCACTTGCGGCTCGACATGCTGGTGAACGACGACTTCGAGCCCAGTTGAACAAGGCTGGCTGGCCGGCCGGGCCTTTGATGAAGTTTGGCCAGAAGGCATGGGCATTGAAGAAATGGTGGGTCGATCGCTATGTTCCGTGGCGCAACATCCGGGAGCAAGTTACGATTTATGGGCCATCCATGAATTCGTCTATCACAAGCCCTGCCTATTACGTCCAGAGTGAGGAGACGGGCCGCTACTTCTTCACCGATGACGTCGTGGTGACTGACCCTGATCAACCTACCGATGACAATGCTGAGGCGGACGACATCTACTTGGTGGAGCAAGGTGATGATCCTCCCGAACCCCCTTGGCCAGATCAAGAGCCCACTCATCGAGTCCATGGCAAGCAAAGCCCCTCTCAACCTGCACCTGTGTCGATGCAAAACATCGAGGGGGAGGCCGTGATCATGAAGTGCCATGCTGCCAAATTTGAAACCGAGGACTCGGAGGTGGATAGTGAAAGCAGTTGGACCTTGGCAACGAAATCAAGTTCTGGGGCATCCCTCCCACCTGAATGGAGAGATCTCCGGGAAGACATCAAAAGGCTGGAGGTGCCTAAAAGCAAGGACGGTGGCTCAAGCCTTGCTACCTCCAGTTGGCAGATGATGGAAACAGAAAAGGAGAAGTTTCTTCGGGTGATGCACAAGAACATTGGACAGTTTGTCACTGAGGAACTTTATCAACTGGATGCTTCCTCCGAAGAGCAGACCCTTTGGATGCCGGTGGTGACGGATGCGATTCGTCAACAAAAGAAGATGGAACTGGATCTGAAGGAGATGGAATCTCGTAGGCATAAGGTGATGACCATGCAGATGGAGGAGGAATTCTTGGTCACCAAAACCATTCCATCGAAGGAAGTCTGGGAAAACCTAGATGCATGGCGTGGTGCTATCGAGGCTGAATTCATCCAGTTGACCCAGGTGAAAAAGGCGGTCGAACCAGTCACCAAGGAGGAGCTGCATCGAAGGGCAGAGCGTGACAACCTCACCTTGGAGGTACTCCCCGCGAAGATGGTCTACACCAGGAAGTCCGGGGGAGCTTATCGCGCCAGAGCGGTGTGCTGTGGCAACTTCTCCACGGAGAAGCACCCTGAGAGTTGCTATGCCGGAGGCATCGATGCAGCACAAATCAGAGCAGCTCTCCAGACAGCTGGATCCAAGGGTTGGGCTGCGGCGAGCAGTGACATCAGAGTTGCGTTCCTCAACGCACCCAGGAGGAAGGACGACAAGCTGGTGGCTATGCAGGTGCCTGGGGTTTTCCGTCGCCTACAATTGGGGGACCCAGCTGAAGAGTACTGGATCATACACCTCGCGATGTATGGGTTGACAACATCGCCGAAGGATTGGAGTGATTATCGTGATCAACGACTGCCGCGACTTCACTGGGAAAGAGAGGTGGAGGGCTCGAAACGGCGTGGTCACTTCAAGCCAACAGGGGATCAACACCTATGGCGCTTGGAGGAGGTGGATGACAACTCGGTCACTCATTGGGTGGGACTCCTTGGAGTGTACGTGGATGACATCCTGTTGCTCGGTGAGCAGGAAGCACTTCAACCTGCATTTGGGGCCATTGAATCAGAGTGGGCTACTTCGGGCCTGGATCAATGCTCAGCTGAGAAGCCTGTGAAGTTCCTTGGGTTCGAAATCAAATCCGATGCCGACGGCAACGGCTTCAGAGTGGATCAGGAGAGCTACATTCAAGAGCTGCTCCATTCGTGGGGAGTTTCGTCAGGAACCACGTTTCCACAGTTCAGGCTTTCTGAAGAAGATCAAGAGCTCCCTGAAGAAAGCGTGGAACCCCAGGACATCAAGGCTGCACAGGGTCTTTGTGGATCCCTACTTTGGGTCGCTACGAGAACCAAGCCAGACCTCAGCTATGGTGTCTCGGTGATGAGCAGATTGATGACGAGGAGGCCACGTCGCTCGTTGGAGATTGGTCAATCGCTCCTACAATACCTTTGGGGAAACCGTGAAGGTATCCATTTTCCCAAGACCATCGAGGAGGTGTGGGGCCCGAACCAACAGCTCAAAGTTCAGAGAACGGCGACCACGATTGAAGTGTTTGCGGATATCTCCTTTGGATCTGGTGCTGGTGGAAAGAGCGTTCAAGGTTTGGTCGTTTGTGTGGGAGGCTCACCCATCAGTTGGACCAGTGGTCAGCAGGCCTTCGTATGTCAAAGCACGGCTGAAAGCGAGCTGGTGTCCTATGGTGAAGGTTTGAATTCTGGAAGGGCGACAGAGGCGCTTATGGCTGCCATCTATCAAGTTCCTGATGACAGCGACCTTTTCCAGAGAATCCTCTACGGGGACAACCTGGCTGCTATCGGCATAGCACATGGCACCACTGCTACCACGTGGCGAACTCGCCATCTGAAGCTTCGCTCCAACTACATTCGTGAAGCTCTTGAAGGTGGACCTCGGGTGCCTGGTGGACAATGGAAGTTGCTGCACTTACGCGGCTCTGATCTCATGGCGGATGGCCTCACCAAACCGCTTCAGGGACAGGCCTTTGCAGCGTTCCTGATCAATTTGGGAATGAAGAAGGACCAACCAATGGCAGCAGCGGTCACTGTCCGTGCTGGGCAGGAGGTGAACTTGACCGCGCTTCGCACTATGTTGGTGGGATCGGCTTTGATGACTGTTGCAGAGGCTTCTGCAGAGACCAAGGCCGAGGGTGATGACTGGAATGGGCTCTGGATTGGAGCTACCGTTTTGATGGCGATTGGGGCATGTCAGTTATGTTCAGTCGCTGTGAAGTGCTCCTTGGCATGTTTGCGACGGGCACGAAGAGATGAAGATGAATCTGTGATTGTCGTCACAGATGATGAAACCAGTTCCAATGAGGAGATGGTCACATCACCCACTTCATTGAAACCAAGAACACAATCGGGCAGCGCTTTGGGGCAACGAGGCGCTACATCCCGGACTTCAAAGACACAGTCGGGCAGCGCTTCGGTTCTGCAGAGCGCTACATCCCGGACTTCAAAGACACAGTCGGGCAGCGCTTCGGTTCAGCAGAGCGCTACATCCCGGACTTCAATGCAACCGTCGGGCGATGCTCTGGAATGGCAGTGCGCTACATCATTGTCACCAAGGCCACCCTCGGGCAACGAATTGGAGCAGCTGGATGCTACTTCACTGAAATCGAGGAAACCTTCGGGCAGCGCTACAAAGCAGAGCGCTACTTCATTGAGTATGTCAGGACAGTCGGGCTTTGAAGCACCAACTGGCTCCGCTACCATTGAGGTGGGAATCAAAGGATTGGGCAGCACTGCTGATGATTCGAT
>VSDK01020618.1:284074-315649 GCA_009767595.1 Symbiodinium kawagutii
GTAGGGAAAAAGGCGCCCTGCACAAGCAGATGGTTAATGATGGTTAAGGTTGATTGATGATGGTCAAAGCTGGTTAACTAGTGGCCGAGAATGATGGTCAATTTTGGGCAATAATAGTGACTAATCATGTTGATCCAATGGTTAATGATGATAAATCATGACCAATGGTTAAGGATGGTAATGGTCAAGATGATGACGGTTATTGATGGTCAATGATGGTGATCAATTGGCAATGTATTGAAAAATCATGTTCTGCCAATGTTTAATGATGGTTAATGCTATGGTTAATGATGATTGATATTGTCGCCAATCGTTGTTGATGATGGTTAATTAGCGGTTGCTGATGGAAAATGATTGTGAATGGTGGCTAACAATTGTTGATGAGACACATTGTGATTAAGCTGGTTTGTTTTGATCGGAAATGATGAAAATATGGCGCTTGATAGTTGACGTTTAATGAAGGCTTCCATGGTTCATACTGGCTGGTTCATGATAGTGGGTTCCAGGTTGTACTTCTTGGTTTTTAGCCGTGTTTAGCATAATCGATTGTGAAGATAGCTTTCTTTGCAGGTTAAGATGGCGGCTTCAACTCCAGATTTGTTGCAGATCTATGTTTGGACTCGAAATGAGGCCACAGCTAAAACTGATGAAAACTCAGAATGAACTAGCATATGATTCGAATGTATAGGGGTGCCCCCAAATCATCCAATAATCTCAATCATTTATAGGAGTGTTTCTCAAAATAGGGAACCCAAACAATAGATGGTTTTATTACTTTACATGGTTAAGATGGGATGCTTTGGGGGTACCCCTATTTTGAGAAACCACCATAGCAATAAGCCATCCGTTTTGAGGGGTCCTTCTTTTGAGAAACCAACATATCAACCACTGTCAACCCCAGCGAAGTACCACCAGCCACCGTTGGACTCCAGGAACGGACCCGGCAACGGCCCAATTCTTCCAAAAGTTCGGGACTGTCGGTAGACCTCAGATCAACCGGTGCTGCTTACCCAGTTGAGAGATGGTCAAGCAAAGATCTGCAGCTGAGGAGCCCAGGTTCTATGTATATCTATATTGATGGATCCATACTGTTGGATCCATAACAATGGATCTACAATGATCATGGTTCTATGCTTATCAACTAGTTGGAGTGTAGATGGTTAATCATGTTGCATATGTGTTGCAGTCATGTCATCCTACACCGTACATCAATCCACCCGCCCGTCAATCGGGGGCACTACCTTGTGAATGAGCTTCAGGCACACCTGTTTCAACTTTGTCAACCTTTTTTAATGGCGGATTTTCAGCAGGCGAACTTCCACCAGAGTGCATAGAGATGTACAGAGGGTAATGAACCCTGACTGGTTGGTGGTTTTAATCATTTTTTGTTTTTCCAAAATTATTAACCAATGGTTGCTTGGTTGACTTGCGCGTACTTTTCATGACGGGGTTACAACCGGCAAGCAGCTAGTGATCATCGTTGATCTCGATAACTTATAACTTATAACCATCATCAACCATTGATTAGCGACTAATTCACCACCAACACATGGTTCCATCGTTTTATTCACCAATGGTTGGTTGTTATAAGTTATCATGGTTGGTTATAACCCTTGGCTGGTGTATTAAATGACAAGCATATTTCACCAATGGTTGGTGGTTACAAGCTATCATGGTTGGTTATAACCCTTAGCTGGTTGATTAAATGACAAGCGTAATTCACCAATGGTAGGTCGTTACAAGTTATCATAATCACTCATCACCACCAACCATTGGTCAATAATGTCATCAACCTATGGTTCCATCAGCTTATGATCAACCAGATATAAATCAACCAGATCCATTCACCAATGATTAAGCTGGTTGATTACCTTATCATTTCCGGCACCCATTTCATAATTATTTATCACCACCAACCATTGGTCAATAATGTTATCAACCTATGGTTCCATCAGCTTATGGTCAACCAGATATAAATCAACCAGATCCATTCACCAATGATTAAGCTGGTTGATTACCTTATCATTTCCGGCACCCTTTTCATAATTATTTATCACCACCAACCATTGATCAATAATGTTATCAACCTATGGGTCCATCAGCTTTATGATCAACCAGATATAAATCAACCAGATCCATTCACCAATGATTAAGCTGGTTGATTACCTTATCATTTCCGGCACCCTTTTCATAATTATTTATCACCACCAACCATTGATCAATAATGTTATCAACCTATGGGTCCATCAGCTTTATGATCAACCAGATATAAATCAACCAGATCCATTCACCAATGATTAAGCTGGTTGATTACCTTATCATTTCCGGCACCCTTTTCATAATTATTTATCACCACCAACCATTGATCAATAATGTTATCAACCTATGGGTCCATCAGCTTTATGATCAACCAGATATAAATCAACCAGATCCATTCACCAATGATTAAGCTGGTTGATTACCTTATCATTTCCGGCACCCTTTTCATAATTATTTATCACCACCAACCATTGATCAATAATGTTATCAACCTATGGGTCCATCAGCTTTATGATCAACCAGATATAAATCAACCAGATCCATTCACCAATGATTAAGCTGGTTGATTACCTTATCATTTCCGGCACCCTTTTCATAATTATTTATCACCACCAACCATTGATCAATAATGTTATCAACCTATGGGTCCATCAGCTTTATGATCAACCAGATATAAATCAACCAGATCCATTCACCAATGATTAAGCTGGTTGATTACCTTATCATTTCCGGCACCCTTTTCATAATTATTTATCACCACCAACCATTGATCAATAATGTTATCAACCTATGGGTCCATCAGCTTTATGATCAACCAGATATAAATCAACCAGATCCATTCACCAATGATTAAGCTGGTTGATTACCTTATCATTTCCGGCACCCTTTTCATAATTATTTATCACCACCAACCATTGATCAATAATGTTATCAACCTATGGGTCCATCAGCTTTATGATCAACCAGATATAAATCAACCAGATCCATTCACCAATGATTAAGCTGGTTGATTACCTTATCATTTCCGGCACCCTTTTCATAATTATTTATCACCACCAACCATTGATCAATAATGTTATCAACCTATGGGTCCATCAGCTTTATGATCAACCAGATATAAATCAACCAGATCCATTCACCAATGATTAAGCTGGTTGATTACCTTATCATTTACAGCACCCATTTCAGAATGATTCATCACCACCAACCATTGGTCAATAATGTTATCAACCTATGGTTCCTTCAGCTTTATGATCAACCAGATCTAAATCAACCAGGTCCATTCACCAATGATTACGCTGGTTGATTACCTTATCGGCACCCATTTCATAATCATTCATCACCACCAACCATTGGTCAATAATGTAATCAACCTATGGTTCCATCCGCTTATGATCAACCAGATTTAAATCAACCAGATCCATTCGCCAATGATTAAGCTGGTTGATTACCTTATCGGCACCCATTTCATAATCATTCATCACCACCAACCATTGGTCAATAATGTAATCAACCTATGGTTCCATCCGCTTATGATCAACCAGATTTAAATCAACCAGATCCATTCGCCAATGATTAAGCTGGTTGATTACCTTATCGGCACCCATTTCATAATCATTCATCACCACCAACCATTGGTCAATAATGTAATCAACCTATGGTTCCATCCGCTTATGATCAACCAGATTTAAATCAACCAGATCCATTCGCCAATGATTAAGCTGGTTGATTACCTTATCGGCACCCATTTCATAATCATTCATCACCACCAACCATTGGTCAATAATGTAATCAACCTATGGTTCCATCCGCTTATGATCAACCAGATTTAAATCAACCAGATCCATTCGCCAATGATTAAGCTGGTTGATTACCTTATCGGCACCCATTTCATAATCATTCATCACCACCAACCATTGGTCAATAATGTAATCAACCTATGGTTCCATCCGCTTATGATCAACCAGATTTAAATCAACCAGATCCATTCGCCAATGATTAAGCTGGTTGATTACCTTATCGGCACCCATTTCATAATCATTCATCACCACCAACCATTGGTCAATAATGTAATCAACCTATGGTTCCATCCGCTTATGATCAACCAGATTTAAATCAACCAGATCCATTCGCCAATGATTAAGCTGGTTGATTACCTTATCGGCACCCATTTCATAATCATTCATCACCACCAACCATTGGTCAATAATGTAATCAACCTATGGTTCCATCCGCTTATGATCAACCAGATTTAAATCAACCAGATCCATTCGCCAATGATTAAGCTGGTTGATTACCTTATCGGCACCCATTTCATAATCATTCATCACCACCAACCATTGGTCAATAATGTAATCAACCTATGGTTCCATCCGCTTATGATCAACCAGATTTAAATCAACCAGATCCATTCGCCAATGATTAAGCTGGTTGATTACCTTATCGGCACCCATTTCATAATCATTCATCACCACCAACCATTGGTCAATAATGTAATCAACCTATGGTTCCATCCGCTTATGATCAACCAGATTTAAATCAACCAGATCCATTCGCCAATGATTAAGCTGGTTGATTACCTTATCGGCACCCATTTCATAATCATTCATCACCACCAACCATTGGTCAATAATGTAATCAACCTATGGTTCCATCCGCTTATGATCAACCAGATTTAAATCAACCAGATCCATTCGCCAATGATTAAGCTGGTTGATTACCTTATCGGCACCCATTTCATAATCATTCATCACCACCAACCATTGGTCAATAATGTAATCAACCTATGGTTCCATCCGCTTATGATCAACCAGATTTAAATCAACCAGATCCATTCGCCAATGATTAAGCTGGTTGATTACCTTATCGGCACCCATTTCATAATCATTCATCACCACCAACCATTGGTCAATAATGTAATCAACCTATGGTTCCATCCGCTTATGATCAACCAGATTTAAATCAACCAGATCCATTCGCCAATGATTAAGCTGGTTGATTACCTTATCGGCACCCATTTCATAATCATTCATCACCACCAACCATTGGTCAATAATGTAATCAACCTATGGTTCCATCCGCTTATGATCAACCAGATTTAAATCAACCAGATCCATTCGCCAATGATTAAGCTGGTTGATTACCTTATCGGCACCCATTTCATAATCATTCATCACCACCAACCATTGGTCAATAATGTTATCAACCTATGGTTCCATCAACTTTATGATCAACCAGATATATATCAACCAGATCCATTCACCAATGATTAAGCTGGTTGATTACCTTATCGGCACCCATTTCATAATCATTCATCACCAACAACCATTGGTCAATAATGTTATCAACCTATGGTTCCATCAACTTTATGATCAACCAGATATATATCAACCAGATCCATTCACCAATGATTAAGCTGGTTGATTACCTTATCGGCACCCATTTCATAATCATTCATCACCAACAACCATTGGTCAATAATGTTATCAACCTATGGTTCCATCAACTTTATGATCAACCAGATATATATCAACCAGATCCATTCACCAATGATTAAGCTGGTTGATTACCTTATCATTTACGGCACCTATCATTTGCGGCACCCATTTCAGAATGATTTATCACCACCAACCATTGGTTAATAATGCTTGTCATTTAATCAACCAGCTAAGGGTTATAACCAACCATGATAACTTGTAACCACCAACCATTGGTTAATAACTTGATCAACCGATGGTTCCATCAGCTTGTCATAGACGGCACCGGCAGATGGATCTCCGTCAGCCGCCTAGGTCAGACCGGCCTCCCCGAGGATCCTCCCGTGGAGACAGGTGGAGCTGCGAGCGGCGGATCAGTAGCAGTGGCGAGGCATGTGTTGTTGGGTTGATAGTGGTTTTAGTGGTTAAGTATAGTGGTTATAGTGGTTAATTACTAGTAGAATAGTGGTTATAGTGGTGGTGGTTATATTAACCATTGGTTCATTGTACTACTAACCCCATTAATCACTACTAAACCCAATTAATGAGGCTATTAATCACTTGCCCTATATAGTGGTTAAGTATAGTGATGGTTCTAGTGATTGTTCTCGTATTTTTTTTTAAAGATCCTGAAAAACGAGTTCTGGGATTGTTACACTCCGGTAATTTGACACAGCATTGGGAAAACCATCATATTTTAGAGAAACCCTTGGAAACCAGTACTAATTAGTGTTTCTATCCCTTGATATGTTGGATTACCAGAGGGTATGTGGTATGGCCGACAAATCATTATAGGTATATAAATGATCTTGGGGAATATCTGTTGGTTCATGCAGAACTGAACTACTTCTTGCAGCCACTGGCTGCTTTGCTCAGCTTGGTGATGGAGCTGGTTTTTGTCCGCCGCGAAGCAAGACTCACAATGTGACGAGCATTGCAAGGTGGAACTAGGTCATGCAGGATGCTGATTCTTATTGTGGGCAAACCCCTACCCTACCCTTCCAGTTACCTTTATGATAGGTAACCATCCATATTTGGAGTTCCCTGGTTGCCTACTATAACTGGAAAGGTAGGCAACAATATGATACACTTCCCCTGAACAACTACTTCTAGTAGCCAACCAATGATTTGACTAACGCTGTCAAAAGGCCGTCATGAGTAAATAGCTGACTGTCGATATTTGCCATCATTCAACCATGAGTCGTTAGTAACAAACCATGGTTTCAACCACCACTCTCGGTCAGTTAAATCATTAATTACTGCCACTCATCAGGGGCATCCTCATCACCTGTCGCACCTGTCAACAACGAACCAACTGACTGTTCGACCATCAAGTAAATAGGCGAACGTAGCTGACTACCAGTTGTAAGCATGGTTATACCACCTAATCATGCCGGCAGTACATCGTTGATATTGTTGTTATCACTCAACCATGGCCATGCCCCTATTCCTTACATTCCGAATCTGAATGGATTGATGGGAAAATCCACCCGGGAAAAGCTACCACCAATGATGGTGGTTTCCAACGTCGATTTTCCCATGAACCCATACAGAGATCCAGTCAGTACTTGGATGATCATACCACTTGGTAAGCTGGATAGTAACCCTGGGGACTGTAATGTTCCTCTCTGTGCCTTACCATTGTTCCATGGGTGAACTAACCATGGTCACTAACCACTAGGGTGGTTGCTGACCATGGTTAGTTCACCTACTGAATGGGAACATAGGGTAGACACCAAGTAGAACTATATGGCTATACCCTATGTTAATTTCACATCCCATGTCTAGTGGTACAACAATGGCAATGACCACCAAGTAGCATGGGATGATCATGCAAGTAGTAAATCATCCCATGGTCATAACCATGCTTACCATTATATATCACTAGCCCTGGGATTATACCACTGGCATGGTTACCTGGATGATACTCAGTATTGATACTCAAGTGCCATGGGATTGTCACTAGGATGCCACTAACCATGGGTACCATGATATATCATTAATAACCATGGCATCATACTACTGCATCCACTTGAATGCCACTAACCATGGGTACCACTATCTAACCATGGTTACTTACCTGGATGATACCACTAGCCATGGGATGATCACCTGCCAAGCGACCTTGCACAGGCGGCGTCCCTCGGTGTCGGAACTGCTCAGCCAAATGCAGGATGCGGCGGCGTCTGCGGGTCCATGGCTGGTTTTATCGATTTTTTGCCCGAAAAAAAGGTGAAAATCAACATGTTTATTGTATAAAAATGGTGAAACATGGTAAAACATGCTCAAACATGGTGGAGGTTCCCTGGTTGGTTGATGGCCATGTTTGCCAGTCAAAGGTTGATGAAGGGATGCTGATTTACTGGCGTTGGGAGGGAGAGGGTTTGGAGCCAGGGGTGCCCAGGACTAACCCTTGAAAAGGGGAGCCAGCTGGAGCTCCCAGGTGTAACCGAATGGGAGGGATTGATTGTGAATGAAGAAGTATTGATTTGTTTGATTTGTTTTCTTGTTTGGTAAGTATCATTGGAGATCAATGAATAGTTTTCTTGAACTAGTCAATGTTTTGTTTCTTGAAAACACATTGATGGGTAAGTATCTATGAAATAGTCAATGTGTTTGTTTATTGGGGATGTTCCACAGGTTCTATGCATGTTTATGATCAAAGACGACCCATACCAGTAGATTGGTTCACTGTTTGTATCCTAGAGCTAGGTTGGATCAGTATTTCGAAGGGTACAATGAATAGATGATAGATCAATGATGATAACAAAACACTGCGAAGTTACAACAACTAGGAAATAGATCAGCAATATTTCCTTACGGAACAGTCTACTTGTTTTCCTGTTAATCTTGTGTTGGTCATGAAGACTGAACAGTCAGCTTTCCACACCCAACACCGTGAACAGTTCTTTCCTTCTACGGGAATCGACTCATTGGACCGAAAACCACAGGTCATGGCTGGACACAACCAGGGCTAAATCATGAAGCATCAGCAACCACCTTAACTGGACGAATCTGCTGTGAACTTGTTTTTTTTGGTGCCTGCAAAGCTGCCCTTGGCTCGTGCTCACGTGGGGGCCGAAGAGGCGCTCTTGACTCACGGGCCTGGTTGAGTTGTTGGTTTCTCGCATTTTATTGACATGGAAAGAACAAATCAAGCTGGGCAAATCTTAATTTCTCGGCATTTGTGGTTGTTTGACATGTTCTCCTAGCTTTTTCCGTGTTTTCTGCGATGTTAAACACAGCAAGGAAAGCTGGGCAAATGGCAAACACATTGAATATGTCGAGAACATCCCAAATTGCAGTTCCAATCCGAGTATTGTTGTACTGAGTTTTACATGGGTTTCTGTCATTTTTTGCTTGTCCTTTTTCATCCATGTCATGGCCCGAACCTGCCGAAGCCACCAGGATGTGCCCATTCGAAGTAGCGCAGCCGGAGGATTACCGAGGCCGGGGGGGTTACTGCTGGGGCAAACTGCTGACCTTGTTGGAAGCAGCTGACTGATAGGGTAGAGCTTTACATCTTCCGGCGCCAGCGGTGGCGGTTTCACCTGCAGCTGCACTGGAACGGTGATGGCAGGCTGATCTACCAGCATTATGCATGGCAAATTAGGATTGACAACGGGCAAACGTGATAATTCTTGGCCTTTTAACATCCTTTAGCTTTCCTCTTAGTATCATGAATAGTGGTTGATACTGCTTGTTGATGGGAACTGTTGCTGTACAGTCCCCATTTGTCCGCAATACCGGGGAAAGGAGTTGGGGAACTCGCCTCGCCTGGTGGGGAAAGGATTTGTTGGCTTCCAACTGACCGAGCTTGAGGGGTTCGACTGCTTGAATAGTGGCAGGATCTAATCCAACTAATCTAACTAATCCAACTAATCCAACAAGTTTTTTGGGGTTTGGGGGGGTTTTGTGGTAGGGGAAAGAGATTATGAATTGTGTCTAAGAAACCAAATTGCAAGTGGATACTGCTTAGTCAATGCAAAACCTGACTATTCACACAAAAAGTATCCTCGCGGCCCCAACACTGACAATTGCTATGCACAAAAGTTGATTTCACCCAAACCAAGTAACCTAACCAGCATAAGTGCCAAGCATGCATTGCTCCTAAACAGAATTCTGATTGGCCAGCGACCGCTATCAAAAGCCCATCGTTTCCAACTACAAAACCGTCGTCGTTATTGTCCCACTTATTGACCAGTTTATTGACCATCCTTATCAATCATTCACCCCAAGTTTCGACCATCACCATAGGCACAAGTACTTAAGATGAATTACTACCCATGTAAACCTACCATGGCATCAACCGTTCTTAACCCCTTACATGACCACAAGCCATGAGCACATCACCAGCGCATCCACCGCTCCCAGGCTAGGTCTTTCCGGTCGCTCTGACTCAAGGACTAGGCGCCGGGCCATGGTGGACCATGGCAGCCATGACCGAGGGATGGTAGGTACCACCATGGCACCAAGGACAAGCCAAGGTATCCACACTTATCCATAGACTCTATCAAGCAGTTTCGAAAACATCACCTGTGTCGAGCATATCTGCCATCATCAGGTCTTGCCTGTTCGTCACTACCAATCAGAACTTAGCCTCATCTACAGTCATGAAGGATGATGAACCATCAATCATTGCCTGGTGGAAGCATCCCTCCTTGGATTTGCGCATTATGCGATCTACTTAGTTGCCGAAGTGGTGCCCACTTTTCCTTTCAGTTTCAACTGCCGTTTGGGAACTTAACCTGGAAGTTCAGAATGGCTATTTTCGAGAGGACATGCAGCTGAAAGTGGTGGAGTTTCCAACTCTAGGTAGCTTAAGAGTGCTGTATTGCAATCACAAATTCGAGAGTTGATCTGGTTTATGTAACCAATTGCTTGGTACCAATCAGAATTTGATATGTGATGGTAGCTTCGAATCCAATCTGACTGCACACCTTGACCCCAGAAGTCGGCAGATTCAAAGCAATAATTACTAAAATCACACCAAAGAATATGAAACAGCTCTAGCGGCTTGACTGTAGAAGATATTGTTGCACGAGCTGGCGTGTTGGGGGGCTTCATGATCCATGAAAGGAGAATACTGCTCCCAACATTGTGAGGGGTTTGCGACCAGCGGAAAACATTGCATTGAACATCATTGAACACTATCAATTAATCGTCAGCTACCCATTATTCATCAACCATAAATCATCAATGTTGCAGAACCATCATTAATAACCATTCGAGGTTACAGATAATTATCCCGTGTGACACCGCAGTGGCCCAAGAGGTCAAAAAATCGAGATTGTGATTCGGACTTTGCGCATCCAGCTTTGAATGCTGCAAGTTACAGTGTCCCTTCCAAGTGGACGGGGTGAAACTCTGCCAATCCCACGCCTTGCCACTGTGAGGCACTTGAAGGTGCTGGCCCAGAAGTCGTTTGGACAGGGGTTCCTCAAGCTTGCCACGGAAGAGGGGCGTGTGCTGGCAGACCTCATGGACTCACTGGAAGCTTCAGGCATTCAAGATGGAGATCACCTCATGGCAGTTGTGCAACAGCCCAAAGTATTGGCAACGGCCGAGGCTTTTGCGATGTGGTGCTGCGGAGGTGATAGGATCGTGACTTGGGGCTCTCCAGAACATGGTGGTGACAGCTCTGCAGTGCAAGATCAGCTGAGGAATGTGCAACAACTTCAGGCCACAGGACTTGCATTCGCTGCCATCTTGGGCGACGGGTCAGTGGTTACCTGGGGCGATCCAGGTCATGGTGGTGACAGCTCTACAGTGCAAGATCAGCTGAGGAATGTGCAACAAGTTCAAGGGACACATTTTGCCTTTGCTGCGATCTTGGGCGATGGGTCAGTTGTTACCTGGAGCGATCCAGAACATGGTGGTGACAGCTCTGCAGTGCAAGATCAGCTGAGGAATGTGCAACAACTTCAGGCCACAGGATTTGCCTTTGCTGCCATCTTGGGCGACGGGTCAGTGGTTACCTGGGGCGATCCAGATCGTGGTGGTGACAGCTCTGGAGTGCAAGATCAGCTGAGGAATGTGCAACAAATTCAAGCGACACGTTTTGCCTTTGCTGCGATCTTGGGCGACGGGT
This sequence comes from Symbiodinium kawagutii, assembly GCA_009767595.1. NCBI lineage: Eukaryota > Dinophyceae > Suessiales > Symbiodiniaceae > Symbiodinium > Symbiodinium kawagutii. Next base: position 295,682 of record VSDK01020618.1, read on the forward strand.
CAGTGGTTACCTGGGGCTCTCCAGATCATGGTGGTGACAGCTCTGCAGTGCAAGATCAGCTGCGGAACGTGCAACAAGTTCAGGCCACAGGATTTGCCTTTGCTGCCATCTTGGGCGACGGGTCAGTGGTTACCTGGGGTTCTCCAGATCATGGTGGTGACAGCTCTGCAGTGCAAGATCAGCTGCGGAACGTGCAACAACTTCAGGGCACAGGACTTGCCTTCGCTGCCATCTTGGGCGACGGGTCAGTGGTTACCTGGGGCTCTCCAGATTATGGTGGCGACAGCTCTATAGTGCAAGAGCAGCTGAGGAATGTGCAACAAGTTCAAGGGACCCATTTTGCCTTTGCTGCGAAATTGGAAGACGGGTCAGTGGTTACCTGGGGCTCTCCAGAACATGGTGGTGACAGCTCTGCAGTGCAAGATCAGCTGAGGAATGTGCAACAACTTCAGGCCACAGGACTTGCCTTCGCTGCCATCTTGGGCGACGGGTCAGTGGTTACCTGGGGCTCTCCAGATTATGGTGGCGACAGCTTTGCTGTTCAAGATCAGTTCCTGGCCTTGTAGCAATTTGTTTATGTAGAGGACGTTTGCTTGACTATGCTTGAATCATTTTAGTTGATATTCTGACAAATCAATCTGAACTATACTGTGAACTGATGTCAACCATTGTTTTTGGATTGTTTTTGCTACCGAAATGGGTGTTTCTCAGAATATGGGTACCCCCAAATCATCCAGTTACAAGCATTTTTAGGAGTAAACCAACCTGTTTCGGGGGTTCCCCATTCTAAGAAACCACCAAATATGCCAAACTCAGGACAGTAGAACAACGAGCCGCGGACACCCCGCGCGGTCCCCTGAAACCTCACAAATCAGTTTACGGCAGGGCTCACAGCTGTGCGCAAAAAGCAGGGCAGGTCTGTGGGATGGCGCCTGATTGATGGTTTGATGACCATGTTGGTCGAATACTTGATCTGGGCTTCATAATCTGGCTGGTGGTTAGGAGGGAGCTAAGGAGCCAGGGGTATTTCTATGGCCCTTTAAAGGGGGAGCTAAGGAGCTACAAGGAGTGGTGTAACCACATGGTAGTAGTGGTTGAGATTGACTATGAGGGTGAAACGTGGCTAAGATGGTGGTGAGATGGTGGTTTCAGGGTAAATTTTAGTGGTTGACTATGGATTTTTCAGGGGATTATGATGGTCAATATTATGGAGTAGTGGGGGATAACCACCAACAATAAAGGTTTAATAACTACTGGTCATGGGTGTTTCTCAAGCCAGTTTGGGGACCCACAAGCTATGGTTGGTTTATTACTATAACTGGTCAAAAAGCTGGATGATAATTGGGGCGTCCCCTATGCCTTTATAAACCACCATTTGGGAATCATTTGCCAAACAGGAAAGCCACATGTTTTTGGCTGGCTGTTTGACAGCCCAACTCTCGGAGACGGGGGTTGATTCAAGGAATCTACTCCAGGTCATCATGAATGATTCAAGGAATCTAATCCAGGTAACCTGGATTATTTATGGTAACCATGGTAACTGAAGCCAAGTAACCATGGTAACCATGACGCCCACATGGCTGAGTTCAGTGTGGGGGGTCCATGGTGGGTGGCTCCTGGGGACCCTGTGGCTAGGCACCGTGCAGCGGCACCGTCTTGTGCTGGTCGGGCGCGTGCCTCAGAGCCCCGCAAGGTTTGGTGATCGGTGCTGTGAATATATCAATATGTTTTATATTTACATATACACATCTATCATATATATATATATATCAATAAGCACATAATACATGTACATCTTTGTGCGTATAGAACACGCACATTCGTATGCAATTGACTAGGAGAACACAGTCGCTCTAGGAGCTGGCAGCAGCATGCACTCCCTGGAATGGTGCCGCTGGTGGCCCCGATGTTCCGGGCACAAGCTCAAGTTGATGCGGGGTGATCCTGACGTTAAGGGAAGGCTAACCTCAACTGACCACTTCTGGGCTAGTCTTCTTTTAATGGCTTAATGCATAATGAGTCTATTCGAGAGAATGCCCAGCTGTTTGTTTTCGTTTTTGGTACTAGTTACACTAAATCAGCTAGTATTCCTTTTTTTCCGGTTGCAAGTATGTATCTAGAGAAAAAACATAAATATGAATATGTAATTGTTTCAAATTTCATTGATGCAACAATTTTTAAGCTAGTGAAACAGATACATACCCTAGTGATATAAACGCATATTCGTATATACGTATATACATATATATGTATATCTATGTATGTAGATATCGCTAGCCCAGAAATACCCTGGTGCTGTACATGTACAATATATAAACATATAGTTCTTTTGGATAGAGACAGAAATGTAATTTGCAAGCCTAGATACCCAGACAATCCCAGACGCTAGATGACTAGTGATATATATTTTATTCCACTCACCCTGTGTCCGCGCCAGCAGCCCAAAAACCTTGGGGCTAAGATGAATTGGTTGCAGAAGCCAGCTTCTTTCAGCTCCAGGTCCAATAACTATCAGTTACTAAGATTATTACAAGCCCATTAGTTGATAATCCATCTCATTAGTTGATAATCCTAGTCATTAGTTGAGAATCCTAGGTTATCATTTCAAATTTGACTATGTCTCTTACAGGTTCACCTATATTTTCACCAGTAGAACTTGATATCACTATTGCCAGCTGGCCTGAAAGTATCATCAACCAGTCAACCAATTCATTTCCCCACCAGTCATCAACTTTAGGGATCAACCTCAGTGATCGACCCCTGTAATCAACCCCAGTCTACACCTATCTTTTATCATCATTAGTTCATATCACCAGTTCAACCTATATCAACTTCTAGTAACCCAATAATCAACCACATATCAACTTAACCTATCTTAATCTGAGAATCGACCTATCTTAACCTAATGATTCACTTGTAGTAACCTATATCAACCTCATATCACCACTAGTTCAACCACCTGCATCCCAGGCCGAAAGCCCCAACCGGCCCGGTCAAACGCCGGGCCGCGCGACGCACGCGACGTCGCATCGCCGAGTGTTAACGACGACCCTGGCCAGTCGGGGGGCCCAGGCGGGAAGGATCCAGGGTGCAGGGAAGGATGGGGGATGAATGGTTAGGGGTTAATGGTTGGTGGATATTAATGTGTTAATGGATGTTAATGGCTAGCATTAATGGTTGATGGTTATATAGCTACTATATGGTTAGCTAATGGATGGCTAGATAGTAACTAATGAATGGTTATATATGGCTGTGGGTCAATATTTACCAACCAACTAATGGGGATCATGACCAACAAAACTCTAGGGAAAGCAATGGTTCATGATAGGGGAACTAGGGGTACGTACGGGGTTTTGACCCATAGCCATATTAACTAATGAATGGTTCTGAGTGGTTAGGGGTTAATGGTTAATGGATGTTAGTGGTTGAGATAATGGTTCATCTTTCTTCATGGCAATCAAGTAACTAATGATATGCTTATATAGTAACTATTGAATGGTAACTTACTAGGAGTGAATGGTTAATGGGTGTGTGTTGTTAACTGTGGCAAATATTTGAACTATGGTTAATGGTTATATAGCAACTAGTGCATGGGCGATACATGGCTATATTCATCTTACTTCACGGGGCTATGGCTCAAGCAGTTAATCAACCACATGGTCATCATGTAGCAATATTTATGTTACTTAATGGTGATAGTTAATGGAGATATTAACTTCTGGTTTGGGGGTAGTGCTAAGGGTATGGTTGACTATGCTGAATTTTTGAATGGTCAATGGGTATGAACCAGGGGCATAGTAATCAAGGGCTGATTAATCAATGGTGATGGGTTGTTTTCATGTTGCTTCATGGTAATAGATGGTGATCGTGTTGCTTAGATGGTGATTTCATGGGTGTGAACTATGGTGAATAATGGTTGTTGATCATAAAGTGTCGTTGTTGAACTATGGTTGTGATACTTGAAGTTGAATCAAATCAGATTTGACTATGCTTGTTATCTCTGGCTAGTACATGTTATCTATGTTGAACAGTGTTACAGAAGTAACGTCAGCAATGAGTCGTTTACGATGATGGTTTAATAGTGATTGGTGGCGTTGAATGGTTATCAACAATGGTAAATACTGGCAATGATTACTGTAGATGATGGTTGATAGCCATGATTCCTATTTTCTCGATGATGGTTATTGCTGGCTATTTACCATGATGAATACTGATACACGGTCAATAGTGGATGATTGCGATGATTGGTAATGCTTAGTGATAGGTTGATCAATGATTTAGTCAGCGCCACTCACTTGAAGTGTCATAGTGCTAATTAAGCTGGTTGCACAACGGTTGATGGTGAAAAAAAACAATTATCATGCTGGTTGACAGTGCTTGACATATGATGTTTGACCCCCAGAATCCGGAACTTGCCCGAAGAGCATGTTTTTCACTAGAAATGGTCAGTTGGATTCCTGGTTGGTGGTTTCCAATTGTTTTTACTTTCCTAATGTTTAGGGAGGATTGGTTGATTAGCTAATCTTTTCATCGGGGTTGAAACCACTGAGCAGATTTGATTGTTGTACACAGCTACCATGTGGGCTCCGACCAAACATATTATGTTCGTCACCTATCCTTGCTATTCTGCACATTAACCTTCCGGGACAATTCGGATGATGACTTCTTCTTACATGGCATTGAATAACCAATCACACTAGCAATATCATATGTAATCACCTATAACCATTTACCCCACCACATCAGCCCACCCATACTCTGATGGATATTATCAGCCCAGATCAGTGGTGGATCATGGCTCTATACATCAAGCATCAGCAGATATGGTGCTGCCAAGTCATGCCGATGATTGCCCCAAACATGGGGAAGGAGGTTGGCGCAGCCATCAACACTGCTCTGGTCACAAAAATTGGTACCATACCACCATCATTCTCATTCATGGAGTAGTATTTGCAACTATCAACGGTCAAAAGGCCAAAGTTGCTAGAGTTGATATTACAAGCATAGTTAAAGTATCAGTATTTGCAAGTATCAACTATTAAACGATCATTCGCAACTACCATCATTTGCAACTGTCATCATTAGCCACTATCACCACTGGCAACTCTCAACCATAGTGTTCCAAAGGATAGTTCAACCATACAACCAAACTACTCAACTATGGTTGAAACAACATCAACGAGCATTCAACCATACTATCACCAAACTACTAGTTCAACTATCAACTAGTCATCAACTACCAAACAGTAGGTATGGCAACTAGCAGCTGACCCTGGTGAACTAGTCCCAACATCCACGCTGGTGACCTCCATACCCACCTCCGAGGCCCCCGCAGATCGTGGGGATAGAAGGTGACGGAGCCAAGGGTTCGATGGGGTGGGCCGGAATCAGGGTAACCTAAAAGGTGGGAACTGAGGTTTGAATAGGGGAAGAGTTGCAAACTAGTTCTATAATTGGGTTCAACCCTTACCCAGGTAAGTGTAAGACTTGCGGGGAGCAATTGGTTTTTGGGAACGATTTTTGTTGGGAAGAGAGATTTAGTTTTGGGTTTTGCTTTTGTTCTTGTTCCCCAGTGCTCCAAATAGATTGGCTGCAAAGGGCTGATTTGTTGGGTATCCCCGACACCGAAGGTATTTGGAGCCCTTTTTCGTCTTATTTTCGTTGTTGGTGCAGATCCCTCAACTGCTGACAGTGATTGCATGAAGGCGTCAACTTTCATTATACAACCCGTCATTTGGCCTTTCTGTTGTTGGCCAGCGAATCATAGAGAACCATCACCCAATCATCACCCCATCATCACGCCGTCATCATCATCACGCCGTCATCATCATCATCATCATCATCATCATCATCATCATCATCATCATCCTCATCATCATCATCATCATCATCATCGTCATCATCATCGTCATCGTCATCGTCATCATCATCATCATCATCATCATCATCATCATCATCATCATCATCATCATCATCATCATCATCATCATCATCATCATCATCATCATCATCGTTATCGTCATCATCGTTATCGTCATCATCGTTATCGTCATCATCATCATCATCATCATCATCATCATCATCATCATCATCACCATCGTCATCATAATGATCATCATCATCATCATCATCACCATTGTCATCATAATGATCATCATCATCATCATCACCATTGTCATCATAATGATCATCATCATCATCATCACCATTGTCATCATAATGATCATCATCACTACCATCAGCATCATAATGATCATCATCATCACCATCGTCATCATAATGATCATTATCACCATCATCATCATCATCATCATCATCATCATCATCATCATCATCATCATCATCATCATCATTCTGCAGGCTCTTTGGTCAGTTCACTGCCGTTGCGAATTGACGGGTCCGAGTCAAACCGATGGAGGACCCTTCGTCTTATGCTGCTTGTGTTTCACCTAGCGAGCCGTGGGACTTTGCCATGGCGCATGGATGCGCATGGGGAATCCCAGCCACAGGGGCCCCAGCCCCCAACAGTCCGGTAGCCATTGATAGCCTCTGGCGTTGACCCGCGGCTCCAAACCCAAATCTCCAGTGCATAGCCCTATCTGTGTCGCCAAATTGCCAGGACCAGTGTCCTGTAAGCCATGGCGTTGAGTGATTGATGACGGTTGAAGAATGGCAAATACTTCCTGGAAATGGCTATAGTGGTTGGTCAACAATTTGTCGTTGCTTACGGTAGTTATAGTGGCGGGCGATTAATTTTGGTGGTGACATGGATCCATGAACACTGTTTGATGATAAACAGGGTAGAAAAGCGAATCTCAGACAATGTTGAAATCCTCTATCTCAGTGACGTTGCCACAGGGATACCACCTATGGTATTTGGAGCACATCACAATTGAACAGCGAAAATCAGTCGATGCCGGTCGCAGCCTGCGGGGAACAATATGACTGAACAATAGTCCAACCTGAACAATGGCAGGGCCAGAGATTGTTTCTCCAAGAAAAAGTGGTGAATCATAGACTTGGCGAATGAAAGGGAATGTTCTGTTTCATCAGCTACGTGGCCTCTAAAATTCAGAGTGTCGCAGCTCTTTCAGGAATTATCGCAGAGTGCATCAAACGTTGTGCTTCTGCGTGACGCGTTCGTTCGTTCGTATCAAGCACGTTGCTGGTTGATCAGCGCACTAAAGCAGTCGCGAGTTTGGTTAAATGAGCAGCGCCAGCGACGAGTTTGGGTGGATCAGATGCTGTCGGGCTAAACGTTTAGCGCCGATGCTTCAGCTATGGATATAATATACTTACGACCCATTGCTTGATGAATGTTTATTCATGGCATGGTGATGTTTTTGGGTGGAGACAGCAGCAATAATGTGTCAAATGCTTGGCTTGGCTTCCACGCGGACGTGTCACAAATTGGGATGTTTCAGGGGTATCCTTGATGTTTGAAGCTAGTTGGATGTGCAGCTGGGGTTATAGCATATTACAGCCATGGTTATGATCCCTACGAGGTAGCTGAACTTTGTGCCCTATACGCATGGTGAATGTGCCAGTCCCTCGGGGTGTCCTAGCACTTCACCGAGATCCGGCCAATGAGTTTCCTTTTGCAGGGGTGCCAGGAGCGGCCCCCAGGAGTTCCCGTTCACTAAATGGTAGGTCCAATAGCTTGTGGTTTCAAAAGCAGCAAGTATGAGATCTGGTATGATGACTTTGGCATAGCAATTACTGGTACTATGCTTACTATCAATTATAGTTGTCAATTATAAGTGTAAGATTCTCATCAATAATCAATTATCCTATAGCGTTCCTATACCTAGGCTGTCATGGTAGATCTTAGTCTTATAACACCAATAGTGCTGTTAATCAGCTTTTGTATTACTGCTATCATGCCTATTAGTTCTGTATCATCCTGTAGTTCTACCAATGTACTGAGCAATCAGAGGCCCTCCATAGAGTCTGGTGCTAAACAGAGGAAGAAGTCAGTTTCCATGGTTTCTCAGCCAATCGGTACCAGCTGTAGTGGGGGTTGTCGGGTCATTGAGGGGAATACCTCAGGACATCTAAGGACCTAGCCGATGGCCACGACAATTGAATCACCCACATGGGATCAAACTGCAGCTTCTGAAAGACAATGAGAGGGTGAAGGCTCTCTTCCTTCTGTTGCACATGCGGTACCAGGAGTCAGCAGCCGTGCTGCCATGACATTTTGATGGTGCACAGGGTCGCAGTGAAACGTGTAGTTTGATGGGAGTCAACCCCCCACCATTCCAAGGACATGCTCTTTGCAGAGAAGCAGCAAGTCATTTTGAGGTTGCCCAAGGATGAATGGCTGCAAGGAAGCAACCATACAGAATATTTCAACAAATGTATAGTGTCATGTGTTTTGCCCAACAGCTGGCCTTGATCTCACATCAAGTCTCGTGAGAAGTGTTCACTTTCTCATCAAAGGATTTATCGGCCGGAAGATCATACATAAACTGCTGTATTTCCGTGAGTAATTGCATGAGTGTTTGTGTGAAGGGATTGTCCCAAATGAATCTCCTAGTTGATAAATCACGATGGATTATGAATGATTGTACTATCTCGGTGCTGAGGAGTCGTGAAGAAACTACATGGACATTCCTGTTGATCACCTACCTGGACCACTTTGCAATAGCACACTGGATCACACTGGTAGCTGTTGGTGCACCATCCTGTTGTAGTTGACCATGAATCAATGCTGAAAGACCAGCTTTTGAATCAAGTAGCGCGAATTCAGCATGAACGCAGCAGTCGGTCGTACAAGATCAGCAAGTTGCTGGATGGTCAAAGGTGGTTGATTTCGAACGATACAAGTTTATCCTGTATGGAGAAACGGTTCCATTATGAGCAATGGGATATGGTATATTGGTTCATCATTCATCATTCATATGGGGTATGAGTTGCATTATGAGCCAAGCAATCAGAAATACCATTCATCATTAGCAAATATTTCATTGTCAACCGACCTTGTTCTCAAAGATGGATAGCCATGACTAGTCATGTGAATCATTGGTCAAGCACATCATCAATTAGTACTTTTCCAACACAGGCTGTATTCACTATTGTGTTAGGGTTTTCAACATAATGATCACCGATTTGTCAACATGTTTCTATTATTGTCCAACAACCTAGCTAATACAATCATCAGCAGTGGAAACGGTTTAAAAGGGTGTAGGTGTATGGCATATGATTACAGCGTGATTGCATTATACATACATATATTTATGTAGCTATAACATTCTAGTATACATATCATTTTTCATTTACATATATCATGCATTTACATAATCATGTATTATGTTTGTAACATATCAGATATATCCTCACAATATATAGTTATATACATATATATAGTGAATCATGCCATCATGGCTGGTTCATCACGTGTAATTTTGTAGCCGTACTGGAGTAGAATATTGTTACCAGCCTTTGGGATGGTCCAACTGGTTATGAAGGCGCAGTCTAGGATGGTTATAGCCACCACTAGTAACAAGGACCTACTCTATTAGTAACGACTGTTAACCAGTGAAAACCACTATCAACATCTATTGGCAACATCTATCAACCACATCATCATCCATGAGTATCAACCACTATATGATCACCATGAATCACCACTATCAATCACTATCCACCAGCATTAACCACCACTCTCAACTTACCATGAGTATCAACCGTTAGCAACCCCTGTAAACCACTATGAACTACGACCTCCGGGACGGCTATCCCCCTGGCGACCCCCCGTTGCGTTGGTTTTTTGCACGGCTCTTCAGGAGGCACTGCAGGTGCACAGGTGGAGCAACTGATGGGGGGGCTGGTCTGCCGGTAGCGGATGGTTGAGAAGAAATGATGGGTTCATAATGGTGAATCATGTGGTGAAATTGTTGATTAAAGGTGGTTACATGGTCAATAATATGGCTCAATTCATTCAATATATGGTCACCGTCATAAATGATGTGTGAATAATATGGGATAATACGGTCGCTTCTCCAAATACAGGGACCCACAGATGGCTGGTTTATTTCTGAAATGATTATTACAGATGATTTAGGGGGGTCCCCTATTTTGAGAAACACCCATATGGTTTTTTAGGGGATAGTGATGGTGAATAATAAAGTGATATGGATAGCCATTTCTTCTAGAAAGGGGTCAATAATAAAGTGATATGGGGTGAATAAGCATAATATGGGATTATATGGTGATTATATGCTTGACCATGATTTTTTAGAGGATGATAGTGGTGCGTGATAAAGTGATATGAGCAGCGTTCTAAATTGGTGTTAGTTTACTTTCCTTTTGGTGGGAAATTATTCAAGGAAATGTTGACTACGTCTCTCACCGCGAAAGCTCGCGAAAACTTGTTCAAAGCATTTCTTTCGTGATTGCTAGCGAAAGCACTGTTTGTAGGCATTTGTATTTTCTCATGTTCTGTTGTTCTGGCTCCGCGAAAGCTACAGTCACCAAAATCATACAAAATCAAAAAGAGGAGGGTTTTGCGAAAGCCCGCGAAAGCACATCAACATCCAAATGTTTTGCGAAAGCAAAAACCTCAGCCGCGAAAGCTCCGCGCAAGCTTTCGCGTAAGCAATGAATAATTTCTATTGCCCGGGAAAAGGTATGAGAACACAGCTCATATGGTGAACTATGACAAATAAAATGACTGTTACTGGCTAAAATCAAAGTTGATAATGACATAGGATTATATGGTGAACTATGGTTACCATGGTTTGATAGGGGATGATAATGGTTGATATTTCGGGACAATCACCAACACACTTATGGCTCAACAACTACCGTATGGTGGCTTCTTAAGGAAAGGGACCTCAAAAATTGTTGGTTTATTTATTACACAATGGTTAGTATTGGATGACTGGGGGGTCCCCCTTTCTTTTCTTTCGGAAACACCTATATAATCACAACTCTAGGTTGGCAATGGTTGATTTCGACAGTTTTGTTAAATATACGCTTGCCATATGTAATGACTGATGTGTAGTGACTAATACATTAATATCTTCCTCCATAAGTGTATTTAGACTCATGCTAAATAGCTAGACGTTGATCTTCCAGGTTGACATTAATCGTCAATTTTCTATGATATTCGATCATTATATGTTAATGATTTATATTTTATGATATCAAATCATTATATGTCAATGATTGAAGGATTGATATTCCTGGTGTTATCACACCTTGAATGCTGTTCACCCACAAGGGGTCGATTCAACAGCTTGATGGTGCTGGTGACCAGCAATCGCTAGGGTGCCAATCTTTGGCTCACGAGTCATGAGCTGTTGGTCAATGCTACCAACTAAAGTGGAGAGGATGCCAACGTAGAGCCCGTAGCCTCCTGGAAACTAACAGCCGCATCCGCGTATCCCAAGTGTGGAAATCATCTAACACCCATTTGTGATCGCGAAGCTGTTAGTTTTCAGGAGTCTATTGTTCAGGGGCCTCTATACCCTGGATTTTCACCTCCCAAAACGATGACCTTTTGAGGCCCCGGTGACCACAAAGGTAGTACCTGGTGGGTGGCTCCCATGCCCAGTTGACAAGCAACTAGGGTGACCATCCTGCGAATCCCCATCGCTACTGGGAAGTTCACGCAGCAAAACCGGAGAACTGGAAAACCATGATTGTGGTTTTCATGATCATCATCATGGTTCATGGTTTTCATTTGTTTTCATGGTTTATATTTGGAATGATGATGACTGAAAGCTTGGAACATAACAAAGCGAGATGGCTGATATCCATGATTACCCATATGACCATATTTATACAATGCGTTGATATCCATATGACTCAATCAATGGCTTGATATCCATGATGATCACGAACCCATTTAGTCAGTACCAACCACGTTCAACCAGCACTTACCATTAATCGTGGCAGATCGTCATTCAACATCGTCAACCATCAATTTTCCGCTCCTCAAGAACTGACTACTTGACCGTCGCCTAACCATCAACTCACCACGAACCATGAATCAAGCCCTACTCAAATGATGAATCAGCCCCTACTCGACCACCAATTCACCGCTACTTAACCATGACTTGACCAATCATGACTTCACCAACCCTGACTTAAACCACTGAACCAACCCTGACTTCACCCACCATGACCTAACTAACCCACCATGGCCTAAGCAACCCACCATGACTTCAGCCCACCGGTTCGGCCACCCTTGGATCGGCTCGGCTCGCCAGGGCTTGGCTTCTTCGCCATGCGGCGGCCCAGCGACGCCGAGGCGGCGCAGTCGCACTTGGCCCGGGGAGCTCAGTGGCAAAGCGCGTCAGGGCGGGCGTGGTCGTGGTGATGGTTGGCTATGTGATCTTAGTGGTTAGTGATGGTTGGTGATGGTTGGTGGATCTTAGCTTTGTTAGTGCGTGTTGGTTAGGAATGGCTATGTGGTCTTAGTGGTGATGGTTAGTGATGGTGGGTGATGTTGGTGGTCTTGGTTGGTGGTTGGATTATAGTGTTGGTGACGTGTTGATGGTTGCTTCTAGTGGTTAGTGATTGTTGGTAATTGCAAATGGTTGTAGTGATGTTTTTTTCACCATCAATGAAGCAATGCTTAGAACCATGAATGATCATTAAAACAAGTGGAATATGACTCATAGGTCACTGTCAATGATGGTTACTCACTCCGATTCTTCATTAGCGATTGGCTACTTAGTGGTTACAGTGCTTAGATTGACGGTTGCAATAGTGGTTAGCAGCCAGTTAGTGGCTAGTGGTCAAGTTTATGGTTTTATTGGTCGATGTTGTATGAATCATGTGAAAGGGTGGTGACTTGATACTGGTAACTACGCTTCAAGCTGGTTGATGGTTGCAAGTGGAACAGGGTCCAGTCCACATCTCCTTGGCCCGCCCATGCCTCTGCCATTCTGCATTCCAAGGGGGTACATAGCTCCTCCTGGAAGGCTTCAGTCTAGAGATGCCCGCCCACAATCCTACCTAATGCTGGTTGATTGACAACGGTTTGATTTGTTTGAGGTCTGGCACTTAACCCCCGGCGATAGTGTGAAGCATAGCCTGTCAGAGAATTTCGTACAGCCAGCACGAAGAATTCGGGGGTGCAACGATGGTCTTTCAGCTACTGGTGAAAGAATGGCTAATGATCAGATGAGGTAAACAACAAATTGTCAATCTATATGTCTACATAGTGACATAGTATAGGAATTTCTTTATTTGCATTTTTACTTAACGATTCACATACCTTCATAAGTTCCTTTACCAACTGCAGCCATTTCAATTCCTGCTGGTGATCTCTGGAAAACCAGCAATGGGTCACTATAAACCATTCAAAAGTTATTATGTATGGTTCCAGCCAATCAAGAACCAACCAAAAGTTGTAATTAGTATATATACTGTATAACTCAATCACAAACTATTTCATTCATAAACATAAGTATATAGTCCCTAATTAGCCAGCATCTTGTTCAGCAACCAATCCATTCATGACTTGTATCATAGTTATAGTCGTTGACTTATTTTTTTCCCTATTATGATAGTTATTATATGCTTTCAACCAGTCAAGAACCAACCAATCCACTCATGGATGACTTGTTTGGTTTGTCATCTCAGGTGCTGTTGAAGTCCAAGATGCGACAGCGCCGGCAGGCGCGCGCTTGCGCTCACAACAAAGTATGGCTGTAGCCAGCGGTTATAGCTAGCTGGTTAGTGATCATCCACAGTATGGTGAGTAGTAGCCAATGGTTAGAGCTAGTGGTTAAATTACCATCATTTTGGAAAAAGTTAGTACTGGTGAACTAGCCGCTAGCTATAGTGGTATACTCTGGTATATTTCTCTAAGAATCAACCGTTAATCATGGGGCACCCAGTCATGCTGCCTGGTCGTTGTTGAGACCTCCATGCACCAGACATTTCGAAGGCGAGAAGCGGCTGGGAGAACAGAGCTCTAGTGATATTTTTGGAGGTATTAAACTGTTTGGCACATCCTTTCGAGATGATCGATATGCCTGAACTATGCAAGTTTGGGGAGCAGCACAGTGTCCTCAGTATCATTTAACCGTTTGGAATGACTCACCATTCCAAATTACTCTCTGGCAAAGTGGACTTGGAAAAACCATGACTGATAGATGATGGTAGATGATATGGGTGTTTCTCAAAATAATGATCCAATATCAATCATTTACAACCAAACGTAGCTTTGGGGTTACTCCTATGATCCCCCACGGCTTGAGAAACCACCAAGGATTGAGATGTTTAGCTTTCCGTTTTTCAGGTGACATCTTCCTAGTGTTGGTGTGAAACATGCCTACTTATAGGTTGATAACCAGTCACAAGTCAGTGTGTAAGCTTTCTAGTGCTGTAGATTGCTACCTAGCTGTAGGTTGGTGGCACCTAACTATACATCTAAACCTAGCGGTTCCTAGCTATGGGTTTGTGGCACCTAACGCTCCCATCTGGCATACTGGGTCCCACTCAGAACGCCTGCGCTTGGGCATGTTGCGCCATTTTAGGCCGCCTTTGATGGTGAGCCAAGACAATCGCAACAGTGACTTGGTGTAGCTGGCCAGAGGGAACATGGCGCCATGGCAAAACGTAGGGCCAGTGAGGCCCGAACCATGCGCATGAGGCCCTATTCGCGGTCATACATGGGTTGTACATGGGTTATGCTAATCTAGATGTATGTAGGTGGTTATATGCTTCGAACTTTTAGATTGCCATAACCCGTGTATACGCGTGATTGTTCTGAGAACCATATAGAAGTGCAAGCGCATGGTGAACATCGATGGTACCATAAACTATAACTATCACATAGGAACTATGTAACAACCACAACCATCAACTAGAAGTATAACCATGACCATGACTATAACCAGAATTAACAAAAACTCTGACTATAATCGTAACCACTCACCATGGTAGTTCCACTCACCATGGCAGCACGTTGCCTTTCGAAGCATGGGCTTCGATGGTCTCCGTGTTGATGGCCCTGCCACAGCGAACGCTGAGGCGAAGTCAATATCGAGCACCCTCCAACGGTTCCAACGGCTCCATCGCCTTGATCTCAGAGTACACGCAGAGCCTGGAAGGTGTGCAGAACATGGCCGGTCCATGGCTACCAGCAATAGTGATACAAGCGACAGCTGTGGATGATGATGATGATGATGATGATGATGATGGTGATGATGATCATGATGCTGCTGCTGATGATGATCATCATCACCATGATGCTGCTGCTGCTGCTGCTGCTGCTGATGATGATGATGATGATGATGGTGGTGGTGGTGGTGGTGGTGGTGGTGGTGGTGGTGGTGGTGGTGGTGGTGGTGGTGGTGGTGGTGGTGGTGGTGGTGGTGGTGGTGGTGGTGGTGGTGGTGGTGGTGGTGGTGGTGGTGATGATGATGATGACGAAAAAACAGTTCCAGTTGATCTTTGGACTCTGAAGCTGGCACATCTTTTCGAGATGATCGGTATCCCTGAACTATGCAAGTTTGGGGAGCAGCACAGTGTCCTCAGTATCATTTGACCATTTGGAATGACTCACCATTCCAAATTACTCTCTGGCAAAGTGGACGTGGAAAATCCACGACTAGTAGATGATGGTAGATGATGTGGGTGTTTCTCAGAGTAGGGACCCCCTGATGATCCAATATGAATCTTGTTTAGCAATAAACCAACCGTAGGTTTGGGGGTACCCCTATGATCCCTGACGGCGTGAGACCACCATTTG
The DNA here is from genome assembly GCA_009767595.1 of Symbiodinium kawagutii. Taxonomy (NCBI): domain Eukaryota; class Dinophyceae; order Suessiales; family Symbiodiniaceae; genus Symbiodinium; species Symbiodinium kawagutii. The sequence goes on from VSDK01020618.1 coordinate 311,397, forward strand.
CCTATTTGGAAGGATTGAGCCGATGTTTACCCTTCCATTTTTCAGGTGACATCTCCCTAGTGTTGGTGTAAAACACGCCTACTTATAGGTTGATAACCAGTGACAAGTCACTGTGTAAGCTTTCTAGTGCTGTAGATTGCTACCTAGCTGTAGGTTGGTGGCACCTAACTATACATCTAAACCTAGCGGTTCCTAGCTATGGGTTTGTGGCACCTAACGCTCCCATCTGGCATACTGGGTCCCACTCAGAACGCCCGCGCTTGGGCATGTTGCGCCATTTTAGGCCGCCTTTGATGGTGAGCCAAGACAATCGCAACAGTGACTTGGTGTGGCTGGCCAGAGGAAACATGGCGCCATGGCAAAATGTAGGGCCACTGAGGCCCGAACCATGTGAATGAGGCCTTATTCATGGTTATACATGGGTTGTACATGGGTTATGGTAATCTAAATGTAGGTGGTTATATGCTTCGAACTTTTAGATTGCCACAACCCGTGTATCAGCGTGATTGTTATGCAAACCATGTAGAAATGTAAGCGCGTGGTGAACATCGATGGTCACTATGTAACAACTGTAACCATGAACTATGACCACAACAAACAGCAACAATGTAACAACCACAACCATCAACGATAACTATAACTATGAACATGAGTATAACGATAACTATATCTCTGACTACAACCATAACCACGAGATACAACCATAACATGGTAGTTAAACTCACCATGGCAGCACGTTGCCTTTCGAAGCATGGGCTTCGATGGTCTCCGTGTTGATGGCCCTGCCACAGCGAACGCTGAGGCGAAGTCAATATCGAGCACCCTCCAACGGTTCCAACGGCTCCATCGCCTTGATCTCAGGGTACAAGCAGAGCCTGGAAGGTGTGCAGAAGATGGTCGGTCCATGGCTACCAGCAAGAGTGATACAAGCGACAGCTGTGGATGATGATGATGATGATGATGATGGTGATGATGATCATGATGATGGTGATGATGATGATCACCATGATGCTGCTGATGATGATGATGATGATGATGATGATGATGATGACGATGAAAAAACAGTTCCAGTTGATCTTTTGAACTGCGGAACTGGCAGTTGGTTGGGAGCTCCAGGAGCCCCTTGGGCGGTTTGGAGCTACCGGGAGGGGCCACGAACGCCACGCGCCGCCCAGTCCGTGCCCCGTGGTGTCACTTGGGTCCTGACCTCGGCTCCGGCACGAGGGGGAGCACCGAATCACCCTGAGTTCAAGTCGGTGGTGGCCGAATCACGGCTGAGGATGGTTTTTGGTGATTAGTTATAGGGAATAATTATAGTTTTCGTAGTTGATTTGCACTTATAGGCTTATAGGTTTGAACTATAGTGATGTCAGCATCAAGTTAGGGAATGTTTATATAGTGATTTATCAACAAAGAACGATTTTGGCTGTGATTTATGGTGATTTATCGTGATTTATCATAGGGAATGATATTCATGCGATACTATTCTTTGGTAGGGTGAGAATGATATTGTTTGATTTACATTTATAGTTGTGAAATGCAGTGATGTCAGTATCAACTTAGGGAATGATTTGTGGTGATTCATCATAGGGGATAATAGCCAACAATGCTAGTTAAACAAATGTTGATGATGGTTTATAGTCATTCATTACAGGGCATAATAGTGATAGTGATTAGTTATTATGAAATTATAGTGATTCATCATAGGGGATGGTATTAATAGGATAATATTGTTTAGGAGTGGTTGATGATGGTTTTATAGTGATTCATCATAGGGGACAAGAACCAACAAAGAATGATTTTAGTAGTGGTTGATTCACAGTAGCAGACAGTAGTTGATCATAGGGGATAATATTCATGGGATTATATTGTTTAGTAGTGGTTGTGGTTACATAGCGCTTTTTGTTTACAATTAATATTGGTTGAGAATACGGGATGACAACCAACAACAATGGTTAAACAACTACTAGTTGGAGGTCTTAACCATATTTTGGTGGTTCTTGTTGGTTCACTAGAGGGGAGAATAAGCAACAAAAGGCTAGTATTGGTGGTTTGATTGGTATGTTTTGATTTTCGCCAATATTTTGGAACAACGAGTTGATCGACGAATATTTGGATGAGGGGTTGAAACCACCAAGCAGCAAATCTTGGATGAGGGGAAGACGATGGTCAGTAAGCAACAATAAGGAACTCCCACGATGCTTGATGATGGATCATGGTCGCTGACGAATGGTGGTTACAACTTGGGTGAGCACTCCGCCAGCTACCAGGTGTCATACAGTATCATCGTCCTGGAGTAGATGCTGAATATCCCCAATATTCAACCATCTACGGAGCATGGAGATGGTATGATTTCACATTCTGTGTACTGCCCTGACCCTCCCAAAAATCAAGTTTAGAGGTTATAAGTTAGTTATAACCCATATTTTGGAGGCAAACACCTACCCTTTTTGCGGTTTGAAAGGCTCATGGTGGATGGTGGTCATACATCGCTCATGCTTGCCTGACAATTCGCTTCGCCGGTCCAAAGACGTGATCGTCGACAGAGCTGAAGCAAGCACCACCAGGCAGAGATCAATGGGGATATGGATTCCGCTACTGCAAATGTGAATGCTATGAATGGAATTTCCAGTGAGTACACCAGTGGTTCCAGACATGAGAATTTCTAGTGAGAACTCGATGGTCGCTACCAGCTCTTGCCAGCTGATCAGGGCGGCTGAGACAGAGATGGCAGGTGACTCCAAGCTTCAGGGTGACAACTGGTACCTCCTCCCCGTTTTTTCGGGTTTCCTAGGTCACCATTCGCCAGCTCTGATTTCTATCATGCAACTTCTAGCTGGCTATGAAGGTACCCCCAAGCATCGTCAAGTCATTTTGGGCTATACCACAGGTGGATAACCCTGATTCTAGCTGGTTGGTGGTTTCAAACACTGTTTGAAGCATTTTGGAATGATGGCTTCCACCAACACGAATGTTTGAGGGGCAGCGAACCACCAACCATTCCCTTCAGAAACGAACCACCAACCAGCGTTCCCTTCAATGAAAGGATGTTCGCGCTCAAAATTCAATAGCTGACCCTGGAATCGATTCGAAGCGCAATCGATTGTTGTCATGGCGCGGAAGCCGCGCTCAAATTCCTCGTTGGGCGTCTCAATGGGGCCGAGTGGAGGTTTGGTGATCGGTGTGTTCCCCAAGATGGATGAAGATTGACCCAGAAGAACGCATGTAGCCATACATATCCACCAGTGCATCTGATTTTATCCTGGTCCTAGTCTAGTCTTGATCTTAATCTGATCTAGTAGGAATTAGTCTCCTGTTGGCAATAAAAGCTATCCATTGTCAACTTGGAATATGGGAGTAAGTGTTGGCCTGTGTAGTGATTGTAAGTATAATGAGTGATAAAACCAAGGCGGTCTTGGGCAAACCTGCAGAAACAAGACTAGGTAGGTAGATATTGATCTACCTGAGCAACACGCATTCTGAACAGCGCGGCAACCACAGCGGGAAATCCATGATGGCTGGTGGAGATCTTTATCAGGATAAACCATCCAAAAAATGACTTCACCAGCTATGCTAGTATCTGTTTACAGGAAGTTGATGGGATTCCGGAATTTAGCCACTCGACCATGGCCGTCTGAACTCAAGGTCTTCGTTCTTTGCTAGGTGTATCATGGACCTGAATGGTTGGGTGCTCGCGGGCATCTCTTTCGCCGGTGGTTGGATTGCGAAGGGATTTCTAGGTGGTCCTGTGACTGAGACACCTAGGGTCCCAACCTGTGCCTGCGATTGTCATTGTAGTGGTCCTACACACTCATCATCACCTTCAGGGCCGAACACCTCCTGGATTGTGTTGGTACTGGTTAGCACGGTTGCCCTCATCCTTTTGGTCAGTAATTTTGCACTGGTGTGTCGATTCACATTACGTGACAACTCCACTGGCTTTGAGAAGGAGCTCCAGGTCAACGTAAAGGGAAAATCCAAGGGTGTGCTGGGAGCTCAACGTGGGCTCGCTCTGACCAATTGAGATCTTCAACATGGCTTTTCAACCAGGTCAAGTAGTTTATCACCATTACGGGGAAGTCCCCCCCCTGTATCATGCTCGTATCATTCTTGGGCAGATAGCTGGCTTGGAGTATCAGATCTACACGCCTGATGGCGATTCCTATGTGGAAGTGTGCGACACCTCTAACCCTGAGCTGGTAGATTTCCAAGTTGGAGCTGATGATTGATGTATACCTCCTGCTATTCCTGCT
>VSDK01020618.1:315681-373981 GCA_009767595.1 Symbiodinium kawagutii
CCTGCTTTTCCTGCTGGTAGGGTCTACGCATTCGCCCCCATGTCCATTAACGAATTCAACAGAATCCTGGTGGCTGGTCGGGCGGAAGTGGATGCAGAAAGGCAGAGACGTGGGCTCCCTGGCTTGGGGCTCGCAGATGCTGGCGGGCAGATGGTATGGGTGTTGGCTGAAATGGTTGAGGGACACAAGATTGGGGAAAGGGTGCATCCGGTTCCAGGACATGCTCGTGACGGAGTGTGGGGTTTGATGCCTATGACTGACTCCAACAATGTTTCTCGACCAGTACTTATTCATCAGACTACGGTTGACAATGTCCCTAGTTTCTGTGAGAGTCGTATTCAGCTGGCACGTAGTTCCATTGCTGCAGAGGGGGAAGACACCCATGCTGGAGAAGATGCTAGAACTCTAGAGGTGAAGTATGCTGCTTCAGGTGAAAGGCAACGAAATTTCAAAGAGACAGTGAGCGAACTCCAGCAGGTTGAGTTTGACGATTGGCCTCTTGAGCCTCGTACTGCTTTGGCCTATCTCAAGGCCATCTCTCAGGTGGCTGAAAGTGCCTTTGGACAGCATTTGAGTTGGGTACAACAGAGCCGCATTCCTGACAATGATCGTGTGGTCCACGAAAACGAAGTTTTGTCAAGAGCTTTGGATTTAGCTATATGCTATGATAACCTCAACATAGCAAATCTGGCGTCCTTTGAGTTGATCATTCGTCGAAAACAGCTTTTGGCAGAAGCATACTCCTATGGGGGAAGCACACCATCGTACGCTGGAGCAGATCATTATATGGGCACATCGTACCGCCCAGGCGGTGCCATTGTGGTGCCGGAACTAACTCGATTTGTAGCTGATCGAATGCACGCAGAGAGTCAGATCATGAAGGAAAAGAGGACACAATCGGAACTGAAAGGCGGAAAAGGCAAGGACAAGAACACCCCCTCCAAGGCCGCTCCAAAAGGCGGAGGGGGAGCTGCTAGTTGAGCAGCTGTGCTACTTCCTTTGGGCTGGGGGAGTGGCTTTAGCAGTTTTCAGCCCAGGCATCTGCATGACTCGTGGTATTCGCAGCCGGATTTTTCACGAACCCGATGATATCAGCAATCGTCATCGGGACCTCTTTCCGTTGCCTTCTCTTAGAGATGAGTTTTTTGGAACTGGGGATGTGTGTCATGCTGTGAAGAGAAGAATTTATCGAAAGCATCACATGATCAAGCGTGTGAATCTGGCCATTGACAGTTTGAATTCACTTTTTTATGGTGGGGGCAAGCGTTTCGAACATCGATACACTGGTGACCTGGGTAGTTTGCCTATGAGCCAGCGAGATTCTTTGAGATCTATCATACAGAGTGTTGGTGCATTTGGAACCCCCCCGCAAAATGCAAGCCGTTCCGGAGCCCTTCAGGCGCTTCGAACAACCAGCGATGGATACTCTAGTCCAGAAGCTGGTGTGGGATCAGTGTGCAACATGGTGCTGCAGCGGTTATCCTTACCCTCGGGCAGGGTGGCTGGTGTTGACCTTGGTTCAGTGTTGGAAGAGCCTCTTCGTACCATGGTTACAGATTTTGAGGACTGGATGATGGTTGATGGGGACACATGGGCTGCGGTTAGTGGTGAAGCGCATGCTGTTAGGACCTACAATGACCCTTCCCTTTATGATCACCATCAGTACATTCGGTTTCTTCATCATCTTTTTGATTGTGGTATTTTGGGGCTTGTCGATCGAGCTAGAGGCCGAGTTGGTGCTTTCACTGTCACTAAAAAACCAAAAACCGAAGCTGGTAAGACCATTGAACGACAGCGGTTGATATTAGACTGCAGAGCCGTGAATTATGCGTTCAAGGACCCTCCTCATACTCGTCTTGGATCGCTTGCTGCACTCACAGAGCTGGAGCTTCCCCAAGGGGAGACCTTGTACGTTTCAGGCTCGGATATCCGAGATTGCTTTTATGCTGCGAAGCTTCCTCCAGGGTTTTCTCAGTGGTTCTGTTTACACCGAGACATTTCTAGGACTGAGGCCATGGAGATTTTTGGGGAAGATTTCTCAAACTATGAGCATTTGGATCGGTTCATACATACCTTGTGTTACAGTACTCCCCATGGGATTCAGTTGGAGCTTCTACATCATTCAGCAACTGCATGAACAAGCCAGTCTCCGAGCTCTTCAGTTATCCCCAGATGACTTGATAAAGGATGGCAATCCACCGCCTCTCCTCAGGGATGGCTCGATGCTGGCTATGCCTTACTGCGGCAATGTGCACTGCATATCCACGTCAAAGGAGCTTGCAGATGAGGGCAAGAGCCGGATTGCTGTGGAGCTGGAGGGAATGGGATTCACATTGCATGAAGATGAAGATGCAAACTCATTTTTCCAGACTTTGGGTGGTGTTTTTGATGGGGTTACAGGTTCAATTGCTCCTACGTCTAAGCGGGCTTGGGATTGTATTCTTGCCTTTGAGTATTTGCTTGAGAATGTTGTATCGTGTGAACTGGTTCAGCAACTTATTGGTCATTCTGTGGTCATCTTTGTGTTGAATCGATGTGGCATGTGCATATTTCGTCATCTATATGATTTCATCCAAGCTGATGGTCCTCCACGTCTCTTGAGCAGATCCGAGATTGAAGAGGTCAAGATATTCATAGGTTTGGTACCCCTGCTTTTTGGTAATATACGTTTGGAGTGGTCGAATACGGTGACAGCTACAGATGCAAGCCCATATGGATATGGTATTTGTGAGAGAAGTATGAGTACTGAGGAGGTCAGAAGCATGGGGCGTTGGCAGGAGCGCTGGCGTTTCAAGCATTTGGATCCCTCAGAGTGGCGACCACGAGATCGAGCCGAAGGACGGTGTCCTTTGACAGATGTTCGCACTGCACGGCCGTTTTATTCTCCCCCTTCTATTGATGAGCTGTATGAGGTTGATGGTAATTTTCCAGAGGTTCCCATTGAAGTAGCTGAATTTTCTACATGGAAGACGGTACTCATGGGTCGTTGGAGAGACACTTCAGAGCACATCACATTGAAGGAAGGCAGAGCTTTGGTTTTAGCAGCTAGGAGACTCACACGGAATAGCTCTTCAAGAGGTAAACGTCATTTGGTATTGGTCGATAACTTGGCACTATCTATGATGGTTTGCAAGGGTCGGGCTACTAACTTTGGCATGCTTCGCGTGATGCAGCAACTATCTGCTCTAAGTTTAGCTGGCGGATTTGTGATCAAAACACGTTGGCTGCCATCGGAGAGAAACCCTGCCGATGGCCCCAGTCGGGGCCAAGTCGAGCCGGGTCCTTACCAAGCCAATTGGGCCGAAGCCAAAGGAAGTCCCCAGGACGAGCCGAGTCCTGAAGGGGACTCCGAAGCAGTCCTTGACAAAGAGCTATGGAAGCAAGGTAGTGAATACCAAGAAGATGGTGACAGTGAAACAAGAAAAGAAGAAGCCAATCAGTGTAAAGAAGCCTCAAGTGGAGAAGAAGAAAGAGAGAAGAGTGTTGGCCAGTCGCCTAGTGGATCAGCCAGAGTTGGGCAAGTTGGCCAGGATGAACAAGTTGACTGTTCTGGAGAGACGCTCAGTGAGTTCAGCCATCGAGGAGCAGTACCAGAATTATCACCAGAAGTTTGTGAATTTCTGCCGGGAGCACGGGCTAGAGTTGCCCCCATCACCAAGCACCGATGCAAATCTAGCGGACTTCATGGATGTACTCTTCTTCGAGGGCAAGCCCATGAACGAAGGGGAGAAGATCTTAGCGAGCTTGGAATTTCTGCACGGAAGCTTAAAAGGAAAGTTGGTTCGCTCTCGAAAAGCTCTTCGTGGTTGGCGAAAAGAGTGCCCTCCAGAATCACGAGTACCTCTGCCGAAACTGGTGGCCTACGGAATCAGCATGTTGCTACTGGCAAAGGGCAAGAGACTCCATGCACTGAAAGTGATCCTGGACTTCGACACCTACATGCGTCCCAGCGAGAGCCAAGACCTTCTGAAAAAGAACCTGGTCTGTCCAGCTTTGAAGGCTGGACCCCAATACAAATGGTATGCCCTGGTGATCAGAGACTTCGACGAAAGACGTCCCGACAAAGTGGGCATCTACGACAACAGTGTGCCTTTGAACAGCAGAGAAAGGACCTGGTTGGGCAATGTGGTGCACAAGCATGTGAAGACCCTGCCATCGAACACGTCCAAGATCTTCCCATTCGATGCGGCCGATTTTCGGAAGCAGATGCAGTGGGGAGCCACGCAGTTGGGTCTGAGCGGGGTTCACCCGTATCAGCTTCGTCATGGCGGAGCGGCGGACGACCTGAACGCAAAGGAGTGAGATCACCAAGGAGTGAAGACCAGGGGAAGATGGCAGACAGATCAATCGGTGCGTCGCTACACAAAGGTGGGAAAGATTCAGCAGATTCTCAACCAAGTCTCACCTGCAAAAATGGCGTACTGTCGTTGGTCACACCTCAACTTGATGAAGGCTTTCAACGGACAAGTTCAAGCAAGACTGCATTGAATCCTGTGACTACAGATGTTTTCCTTTGCAAAAGCAAGCCGCACAGATTTGCATTGGAGTTGTTTGCAGGGACTGCTCGAGTAGCAGCAGCTCTTTGTGCCATAGGTATATGCACCTTTCCAATCGACATTTGTCTCTTTTCTTCACATGATGTTTTGGACAAATTCGTTGAACACACTATCACCAATTGGATTCGGTCGCATCGTATCTCTTTCATGTGGATTGGTATGCCTTGTACAACGTTTTCTCGTGCTCGAAAGCATGATGGTCTTGGGCCTGGACCCTTGCGAGACCCACAGCACTTGTGGGGTCTTCCTGGATTGGGCAAAAGGGATCGACTGAAGCTGAGTATTGGGAATTCGCTGTTTCAATTTACAATTCGTATCATGCGTCTTTGTGAGAAGTACAATATTCCATATGCATTGGAGAATCCAGCAACCAGTATGGCATGGGACATGCTGCCACTTTGTAAGTTTTGCAGACAATTCTCTCCAAAATGGTGTCAACTAGACTACTGCCAATTTGGTGAGCGTTGGAAGAAACCTACAGGTATCCTATACAACTTTGTGGACTTAACTCCTTTGAACAAGCAGTGCAACTCACAATCTGGTTTATGTTCGCGTACCGGTCGTCAACATGTGCGCCTGGCAGGAACTGACCACAACGGCACCTTCATGACCTTACGTGCTCAACCGTATCCTCTGCCAATGGCATCGCTTGTGGCGAAGCAAGTGGCCAGAACCTTGCAGGGATAGGGGATTGGGTGACCGCTGTGTGACACTGCAGCTCTCAAGGAGCTTTGGTTTGGTCCCTTCATCGTTCACTTTGTGGAGACAGATTTGTAAGCGATTTGGAGCTGTGAATGCTTCAACAGTCTGGCCAGAAAAGTGTGAGCGGATGAAGGGGAAATCATAGTATCTGTTTACAGGAAGTTGATGGGATTCCGGAATTTAGCCACTCGACCATGGCCGTCTGAACTCAAGGTCTTCGTTCTTTGCTCCACCATCCATCCCCACCACTCACCGGGGGATTGGGTGACCGCTGTGTGACACTGCAGCTCTCAAGGAGCTTTGGTTTGGTCCCTTCATCGTTCACTTTGTGGAGACAGATTTGTAAGCGATTTGGAGCTGTGAATGCTTCAACAGTCTGGCCAGAAAAGTGTGAGCGGATGAAGGGGAAATCATATATATGATTTATCGTTATTGATCTCCACTGGTCAACACGTAAACTGTTTCCTTCCGCAGTTGTCCTTGCCCAACCCGTCATTGCTATTCAGAGTGCTACAAGCTGCCTTGAGCAATGATGATCGCTTGTGTGTGGGAATTTGAGGCATGCTCGCCAACCAGGAACACATCTACAACAGCTTTTGGACACGACTTCGGCTAGTGAAAAACCTGATTTGAAGATGTGATCGAGATTTCGGTGATATTTGTACACAAGATGGTCATCAATTCATCAATCAGTTCATCAACCAATCTTTCTGAGGAACCTTAAGAAACATAGGGAACCCCAAACATGTGGTGACATAGCATGGATGGGCTGTGGTGTGCGGTCAACGCCACCTGTGTGGATCCCTGCTTCCCGCTCCTGCCCTTCTCTAATTGCTGATGGTGGTCACCATACCCTTCATAAGCACTGATTGGTTCAGGGTACGCCTTTTTTTGGGGGCCACCTAGTACACTTTGGGTGTTCAGAGACCGATGTTTTTTTCCGCAAAGATGAACCGTTTCAGAGGCTGATCACCCGAGAGGCCTTCTCACTGCTCAACAACCTGCCCGCAAACCGTACCCAGCGGTTCTTTTTGACCTCATCGTAATGACGGAGGCAGCAAGGATGACTTCCTCACATGCCTGAAATGAAGCGATTACATGAGGAATTCCCCAAGCGATTCTCAGCATTTCGATGTTTGACCGCATGTCCTTGAGGTCAGAGGAAGAACCGAAAGCAAGGAAAAAGGTCGAGAAGTCAAGCAAAAAGGATATTTGGGAATTTCTGAGAAGTTGCATGCGTGGGTCAACAACTATCTACCCAGCAAATTACATGATCTTCGTGTTAGTTCGGAAACATCGCCCTGCTGTCCACTGACTGGAATGTATTTTCTTATTCTTGCCAGTGCCCGAGCTATGATAAAACGCCGCTACGAGAGTTGTCGAGAATGAGGATTGTCAGGAGTGAACAATGGTCAATGGACAATTGCGAACAGAAGCAACATTTAAGTTGGTTAGGAGTCTAGGACGTCAATAACCGACCAACAGCAGTAGGAGTTTGGTGGGTGTCCCCCATGTGGACGAAGAGGATATGGCAACCGTCACGAGCTTGCCATACATGGGGTGTTTCCTGCTTGTTTTTTGGAGGGGTTCTGGAAGCCATCAGCTATTTCTATAGGGAATCAGCCCTGCCACATATCCTATCAGGTTTCCGGGAAATCCTTAGCTAGGTGAATATCAAGGAGGCAGACTGAACCACAAGCTGGTAATCGAGTCACCTGTGCATCATCGGTCAAGTAGGGATGCTCGCGTCCCCAGAGCTTGAGGACACTTGTGATCATACAGGGTACAACAAGCCAAACACGGTGGTTCTGAGTCAAGACACCTGGTTGCTGATTCAATAATCACCTTTCCAATGGATAATTGTATCCAACGTGTAAGTCATCCATATGTTTGGTATTCTGCTTTCCAGAGATTCTATCCTAAATTCCCCGAGTGTTTGCTGTTTGATTGATCCCGTTTTCCGGGGGGCCCTGGCACAACACTTGCACCACCACAAGATTCCGGTTTCCGAAGCTAGTCCTTAGCATGTGAGGTATGGCAAACTTCAGGGTGACCCTCAGCATCCAAAAAACTGGAAGCTGAGAACCAAACATCTGTGCAGGTAGCCCCTGGCAGGTGGAAGAAACGCCCGCTATCACCCATGGGGTGCAGGTTGGATTTGTAGCTTCCTTCTTAGTTTACCAAAGGGTACAGTGGTTGAGACAAACTTCCGTAGCACAACTCCATACGCAACTAGCAATCACTGCTGCAGAGGGACATCATGCTTGCCTGAGGAGCCTGCACAGAAAAAGGCAAGCGAGAAAGTGGAAAAAGTGAAAGCCCCAAAGAAAGGGCCAGAGCCTCAGTGAGTCGTCCACACCTTCACCGCTGGAAACATCCTGGGGTGCCTACACGACGCTGGTGATACCAATCATCTCCAACGGGCTGCAGCCATCTTGGGTTCTCATTACCATTGGTTGAGTACACCTCGGATCAGGCTACAAACGACCTACTCCTAACGAGTGCCGGCTGTCCTGCATCTGAACGCCCATGCGAAACTCTCCAGGCATTGCTGGTGCCCAAGGCTCTTTAAAGAGAAGCCAAAGAAACAAGAGACCAAGGCGAACCAGGACGGATCCTTGGGCTGGGACGTTCCAACTTGCCACATCGACATGTGCTGGTCAATCGGGGCACGTAAAACCAACCCCTGACGAGCAGACCGCCATCTTTTTTTTGATGGGAAAATGGGGAGGTACCGTGGTTACCTCCCCTTACTGGAGGATTAGATAGGGAAGGGGTACCTCGTCATGGAGGATTCGATGCGAAGGTGAAAAGACCAAGCAGACGATCTCAAGGACTTGGCCCCTACAGTTGCTTGGACATGTCCCTCCTGGCGGTGAATGTAACCAGCTACCTTCCCAGTGGGCACATCTCAGCAGCTGGGGACGCCAGGAGGAGGACGACTGGGAACTGCTGGACGATGAGGAGTTGATTCGCTGGAGCCTTAGTGCAGGTTGAACCCCTTGGCAGTGCCTCGTTGTTGTACCTTGAACTCTCAACCTGCGTTGGGTACCGGTTAGGTACAACAAAATGAAGTCAACTACCTCTCCTAGGTAGTAACATTTATTATTTAGTAGGTACTATCAACAGCTATCAACCGTTGTCCAATGGACATCCGATCAGTAGGGCACACACCGGTTAAAGTCATGACCAAATATTACCAACATCAAGCAATCATGCTCATCATTTATAATGATCTCCATAACAACAACTATCATGATAACTATTGTCAAGCGTTATGCCACCAACAGAACCATTATCAACGATGATTGTTGTCAGGGTCATCATGGTTGTTGCCTTCATTCCTTGGGCAGTTGTTTGTGCACTCTTAACTCTGAACCACTGGTAATGATAACAATGATAGGAATGATAATAGTAATTATCATCGAACCATAATCTATCATCGAACCATAATCATTTATGTTTATCAACATCAATCATGTTCATCGGACGATGACAGTTAAACTTAGTTGATGATCGTCATGGATCGACCATGTTGGCTATGGTTTAGTCGTAGCCAGGGTACCCTCAGGTGGACTAACCTGGCAATTCAAAATTCCCCAAAAAAGCTGGTTCCCGGGTTTTCCCATCAAAAATCCTGATTTTCTGTGGTTTTCCTATGGTTTTCCCATGGTTTCCCTATGGTTTCTCTACCTTTTCCTATGATTTTCCGATGGTTTCCCATTCAAAATCTGGCATCATCACCACCTCCAACTCCCCCCTGTGCTTGGAGCGCGCCGCTGCGCAGCTACACTCACCAGCGCTGTTTGAGGTCGGAAGGCAGCCGCTTCCAGCGGAAAAGGGGAGACCAAGGCCGGGCCGAGTTTCGGTAGAGCGAGGGTCATGGGATACCTTCTGGTAGACTCACCTGGCAATGGAAAATCAGCTACTTCTACCAAGAAGAAGTCTTGAGGTAGCCATAGAAGTAGATGAAGTAGTTTTTAGGGGAAACCCAACGGAAAAATCTTCTACTTCCATGGTGGATTTTCCATTTCCAGGCCAATTTTCCGGAGGGTAAGGACCATTATTATGACCTGGCTGCTGCTTGGGAGCGGATGAGCTACGCCAGGGCTACCTAGTGCGGGCTGCCCTTTAAGGGGCCGTATGAAAGGGGGAGCCATGCCAGGAGCTAGTAGCAGCTAGAACCAGTACAGTTGGGGATGGCCATAGTCAGAATATCATAGATAGCTACCGTGGTATAGTTGGAGCATTTATCAACGATGAAACATCAATGGCTTGAAATTTATAGTTCTATGTGTGTTTTTGGATTCATGGTGAACCAGCTCAACAGGGTTTAGAATTGGCGATGAGTTTCTACCATGGACATCCATGGACATCCATGGACATCCATGGACATCCATGGACATCCATGGACATCCATGGACATCCATGAACATCCATGGACATCCATGGACATCCATGGACCATTGATGCAGCTGGTAAGGACAAGTTTGGTGAGGAGCTGGTCTGCTTGCATAGCCGCAGCGACTGGTGCTAGCATGGTCTGCTGGATCAGCTGGGTATAGACATGGTGCAAGGTTGGTGTGGAGAACGGTGGTGGATGGTAGGTTGGTTTATTACTGTAAACAAGTTAAATGATCAATGAACTGGATGACTAATGATTATGAGGCTAACTAGCTAGTCTATTAACTTGGAAGTTAATAGTTGATTGTGGGCGAGAAATGGAAGAGACGGTTAACTGACCATATGATCGTTTCTCAAGCCATATAGAGAACCCCCAAGGTTTTGGTTGGTATATTACTATGGATGATCACGATTCGGGGGTCCCCTATTTTTGAGAAACACCAATATCGGATGGATGACTATGTTGGTGCGTGGTGGATTATTGGCTGGCAAAACGCATCGCTGGAGGCCAAAGAGAAGGTTGACACAGCGAGACCCAAATCTCGAGATCGAGAGGTTGCGGCCTCAGATTTGTGGGACAAGGTGGGGCACTACTAGATGATACCTGTGGGTCTGTGGTACGTATCTCCATGATGGGAACCCAGAAACCGGGGCAAAATGGCTCGGCTCGAGGGGATTCCCCGCTTCCAATGCTTCCATCGAAAGCTGCGAAGGACAAAAAGTCGCAAAAGCAGAAGCTGCGACCTCAGTCTCTTCACGGGCGCTGGCTGAATCTCCAGCTCCGTGTTTCCTGTCATGCCAGGGGACCATGGGATCGAACTGGAGGAAGACCCCACCGGTCTTGCTACTCAGAGACCTATGGAATCCTATGGATCAAAATGTTTGAGACCGATAGACAGAAGAGAGAGTTGGTATCAATATGTATCAATCTAACAAATAATCAAAATGTTAGAGTCTGCAGATTGGATATGTGTGTTCCGTTCTTTTTGGCGAACTTACTGTTACTATGGTCCCAAAAAATGGTACATCAAGTTTTCAAGCCATTCCCTGTTTAAGAACTCAGGAGAGAAACCATGAGAGTATCGTCTCTGCAGCCATTTGATGGCTGAATGTGTCCTTCCCTTTCACATCGGGGTTTCGTCCCTGGTGTGGCGAGTTTCCATATGCCATGGAGAAAACCGTTACAATTCTGGTTCTTCTACACGCTTTTCCGGTCGCATCTTTTCGCCCTGCGGTAGACAATGAGGCGGCTATGCGGGTATGCCGCCTTGAAGATATCCCCTGGTGCCAAAGGTGTTGGATCAATGTTGCCACACCCAGGCACATCTGAGGTTGTAGGGGTTCCTCTGAATCTAAAGGGAAAAAGCGGCCATCAAATGGGCTCAACAATTGAACCCTGATGGGTCAAGACCACCTGTTTCACTTCACCGGGATGGGCTCGCTAGTTGGTCGGCTGGGAAACGATGGATGCGTCAGCCATTTTCAATGAGGTAAACGTCTAGCTATGATCTGGTTGGTGCTTTCAAGATGTTGTTTTCCATTTTTTTGCAAACCTGGGAATTGACTTGCGAATATTGTCTTGCGAATGTTTCCATTATGGCTTCTAAATTGACTTACGCATATTCTTGGGATTGGTTATGACCGCCAACCGGAGCTAAATAAATGGATTCTCCACGCAGCGAGGTTAGTTTATCAGAGACTATATAACCTCAACATATTTCCAGAGTAATTCAGCCGGAAGCATTTAGATGATGCATCCTAGATGATGTTGGTCCATGTTGATGCTATTTCAAAGTCATCTAGACTGATGCTGAGTAAGCTGTACTGCACAACCTTGCTACAACCCTGGTTTTATATAGTGTCTGGCATGATTTTCTGATCCAAGGGACCATTTAAAGGAAGCCGAGATACCGTTAGCCTGTCCAAGGCTATGGTGTACGCCATGTTTTGGTTTTGTCCGACCCTCAAAACTGGCATTTTCTTTGTCGATTACGGCTATCATTGGCTGGTTCAGGGGTACCAAGGGCAAACTGGACACGGTTCATGGACACCTCGATGCCAACATACAGATTGCTTCCCTGGTGGAATGACCGCAGGTAGCAACCTCGCTGTTGACGCGACGACATGTCGCAGATGGCCGTGCTGTTCGGAATGGCTCCGACTGTGATCCCCAGTGACTTGGTGAGTGCGATCTGGAAGGGATACTTAGCTGGGTTTATAACCTTTCATGATTATAAGCCGTGTAAGGTATCTGAACTAACCCCTAGAAGCCATGGCTAGTGACCACTTGCTAAGTGCGGGTGCACATCCAAGTAGGCCGGAAGGGTTGTCAACACAGACACCACTGGTTGGATCTGGTTGGCGGTTGGAGCTTCTTGGAACGTGTTGGAACTAATCATGATCATCCAACTTCTGGCTGTAGCTGGTTGGTGGTTTCAGGATGATTTTTGACGACCATCCCATGTTGGGATGATGGCTTTGACGGGCATTTTTATTGGGGCAACGAATCACCAATCAGATTGCATTGGATAAGCATTGAGAAACAGTTGCCGAGATATACTGAACACTTTCAGATACATCTTGTTTCTGTGCCTGGCTGGATGATTCGCTGATTTGACGAGCACATATTTTGGGCAGTTGTTCAAACATGAAGCAGAACACGCAGTCCACACAACAACATCTTTGAGGCCCGGGGTGACCGTGATTGACTGATACTGGTGTGGTTGGTTGGGTCAACAAAGTTTGATGCCTGGTTCAAATTGGACTATGCCTCCAGGTTTTTTGGAACACACATTTCAGGAGTCTCTCTGCTGATAGTGCATTATGGTAAGTGATATGATTTTGACTTATTTCAGAACATGACAAATCTGAAAGTAAATGATTGATAATCTATGATTGTTTTTCTTTTTTTTCGGACAATGACACTATTGACAATTAATATATCACAAAACCATGAAACCTAAATACTCTGAATGCATTTTTCTTGTCTTATTTGTAGTATTTTGTTAATTCTCTTTGATGGGCCAACATCATTACCAATTAACAGAATAACCATCACAACAGAGACTATAGATCAAAATAAGAATGTTAGACATTATTGTCGCTATTATTCCGAGTACCATCATGGTTCTTACTCATCACGCTTCTTCAGAATCACCAATGATGTAGTGTTGATAAAAATGAAAATGCTGGTATGTCATGTTCAATTAATCTCATGATCCATCAAGTCCACAACATGATACTAGACTAGACAATTAGACCAGATCTTTTTAACTAGTTACAAACTAATGCTTGATATTGTCATCGACAATCAAAAAGACCTCAGGGATTCCTATCTAGTTTGATTGATATGAGGTGGGGCCCCTGTACTTAAAATAACCATTGAACGACAGTTATATCTGCCAGAAGTAGTATTTACCCTAGTTGTGTTCACCAACTTACGGCTCACTTAGTTGATGATTCTCCCTCATATAAGTGATCTGCTTAGGGTTAAGTACCAGTTATAGGGGGTATAACCCAACTTATAGGTGGTTGGGGGCCCACTTTGTAGTCAATGACTCTCTCTCAGAACCACCTTATTCACCAGCTAAAACTGGTACCCAACAGTTATCTCCACCAACGAATCGCTGAACAGCCAGGGGCCAGCCGCGCCGTAGGCGGCTGGAGCTTCTGCAAGACGTGAATGCCATGCGCTCCTCTAAGCGTAGCATCTTCCAACCCATCTGTGGGCCTTTCACGCCGCTGGAGCTGGCAGTGAAATACGGCTGGACTCAGACGGCCGAAGCCTTGTGCCTTGGTCGCGAAACTGGCGAACGAACCTGGAAGCGAGCTCAAAAAACCGCAGTTTTTGTAGATCAAGCACCATGAATGGTGAGTTTTTTGTAGGTAAACCACCATGTTTTGTAGGTAAACCATTATAACAACTACTATAAATGGTGGATTTTCCACGGAACCAGGTTAGGGACTCCCAGAGTAAAGCTGTAGGATTCGATCTTGTTGAGCTGGTGGTTAGGAGCGGAGCTGGGTCAGGAGCGGCCCCCGGGAGTGCCCATTCACCAGATGGTAGAAGCGCATAACAAATCACGTTTTTTTCAGCGCTGACAAAATGATGGTTTTTTATGCGCTGAAAAACGCTCATGATTTTTACGGAAGCTCAAAGTTCAGCCAATCCACGTGGTTTTCTGCATATATCCCACAAACGTATATGGCTGTTGGTCAATGACCGAAATAGTCCATTTGTTGGGGTGGGTTCCATCTATCTATCGATCTATCTATCGACGTATTGATCTATCTGTCAATCTACTTCCCCAACTAATCGAACTATCGAACTATCGAACTATCTATCCATCCATCTATCGATCCATATATCCATCGATCCAAATCTACCTATCTATATCTATCCAAATACATGTATATATTTCTTGTATGTATATATATATATTTATGGGTAGATGGGTATTTATATCTATCCAAACATCATCTATCCGCATCTATTGATCCATATATCCAGGTTATATCCATCTATCCATATCTATATATCTATACCTATCTATCTGCATCCATTGATCGATGATGTCCCACTCCCAGGTTCGAGGAGCCGGAGCTGGCCAGCGGAATGGCGGAGCTGAAGCTGCGTCTCAAGGTCTTGGCCAAGCATTTGCCTCACTGGCCCAAGGAGCATCCCATGGGAAGCCTATGGGTGGATGGTGAATGGATGGGGAATGGATGGTGAGCTGGAAATCTTACATAGTCAATACTGAAGCATAGAATCACTTATCTGGTGAAAAATGGTTTTAGATAGTCAATGGATGGTTCATAAGTACTTTAGTTTTCAATTCACGAGTAGTTACGGTAGCATGGCAGGTGATCGGGGACAACCAGAACACCTGGAAGCAATCGGAGGATGGTTTCTGATCTTCTGTTACTCAATGGATCCATCCTCAAGGAGAAGCCAAGAATGCTGAATTGCAAGGAGGTTACTTGCATTTTTCATGCAGAAATTTATGGAACCCATCAAGGCAATTAGCCCATCCATATGGATCCATCATAAGGCAGCTTAAAAAATCAACTTGGGTTAGGTTTTGGGAAGACTCATAAATCTTGTCCAGTGATTTGCGACACCAACATGGATCTCATGATCATCTGGGACCGAAACATCCACCGATGAACTAGAAACAATGAGTTTTGATGATCCGTTGGTTCGTGTTGCATCTGTCCAACAAGCCTGATGGCAGCATCAATCGCAAGTTCTGTCTTGGCTAATATGTAGTCAGGAATCAAACTGCTATGAGTACAGGTACTGGTACAGAAACAGCCCTCGGCGATCTGTCAATCGGCAATCTTATGAGTATACAATGTACGGATACAGAACCAGAAACGGAATCAAATTTTGTATCAAATCCAGCCAGTCGACACAAACAAGGTCTTTTGATACACAAACTGTTGGGTCTAGTCAACCACATGATCGGTATCAACCTATATTTCATCGATAAGTTTCAATAAGAGATGCTGAGTTGCGGACTGTGAGTTTTTGCTTCGACACAGATACGCAATGATCATGGTCAGCCCAAGCACCAGAACGACCAAGTCAAGTACCCCCGAGCGAATTCCTGGTTGATCACTGCTGTTGGGATGCTCGTTTCGCTGGGATCAGAACTGACCGATTTCCAGATCCGACTTATGGGGGATGTGAACTCACAAGATCCAGGATTTGTAGGTTGGTGGTGTCTCCCAAGATTCTTCACTGGGTTGATGGGAAAATCTACAGGACAACCATGTTACAACCACCAAGTCTATGGGTTTCCTGTAGTGTTCCCGTCCATCATTTCTGAAATTTATCTATCAATTTCACCAGTCTCAAGCAGCAGGTACGTAGATTCAAGAACTATCAGTAACTATCAGCCATCATGAACCATACTTAAATCTTGAGAATCATTATCCTGAAGCATTGCTATCCATTGATCTCTAATCACGATCCATCATTGAGCAGCAGTATGTCTTCAACATTCAGTATTAAGCAGTTCGCTAGTTACGAATAATCATTGTTTCACCCATCATTAAACATCAATCATCAACCCCAAACGATGATGATATCCATTATCCGCCCGTTAATATGGGTCAATTTCACCATTCACCATCAATCATCAACCCCCAAACTCTTCCTTATCAACCCTAAACCGTTGAACTATCATTTAGCAGTATGAACTGTATGAATTCTTAGCCAATCATCCACCTGGGTCTTGCCAACGGCTGAGCGGTTGGTTTGGGCGTCCATTTCCGGTGTGAACCCAGCGCAGGACAAGGAGGAACCCAAAGCAGGCGAGATGGAGGAGCACAAGGCTGGGCAGGGCAAGCCACTGCGGTGGATGTCAGTCAAGGAAGGACTGGTAGACTCATGGACGCATCATAGACATAGGTTTTACGTGCACATATGTGCACATCGTATATATTTTGCCTATATAGACATCATGGAATCATTAAGATAGAGGCTGGAGGTGTACATATAGGTTTGGCATAGGAATCGTGCCTGCGCCCAAGCGACACTGCCAACCATGAGAAACTTTTCAGCCCAGCAACAGATAGCGACAGGGCAGGATGGTGAAATTCCGGTTGATGCGCTTTTTTTGTCGAGAGTCTGGTGGAGAAACCAAAAAGGAGGCCATAGTGGAAGAGACCTTTGGACCTTGGAGACCCAAGTAAACAGTGGATCAACAACCACCTTCCTGCAATGGAGTTGGAACAGCGGAACTTGCAAGATTGGTGACCGAAGAGCGTCCCACCGCATTTCGTAGTTGTTTCAGTATTTAATATGTGAATATCAAAGATTTATTGTAAAGATTCTTCACATCCCTACAAGTCAATCATTTTGATTGCGAAAGCTTCTTGTGATTACTCAGTGTTCGGTGGATATCAGAGAAGCAACCCTGGAAGATTGAGCCATCGCACGCACACAAGAGGTTCCAAGTATCTGTGGTTACCCTCCGGCAAACTTACCTGGAAGCTGAAAATGACCATGGTTTAATAGGCCCATTATAAACAACTAGTGGATTTTCATGGATTTTCCACTTCTAGGTTAGTTCGCCGGAGTGGAACTGAGCAACCATCACTTAGCACCGAGCCCAGCCATGTCTCACACTAGATTTCCAGCTTGATCTTCTCCAAGAATCCTCCGGTGGCAATTTTTCCACAGGACCACCCAGTCGATTTCTTTCAATGTGTCGACCGTACAGCTATGTAGATGGTGGTTTCTCAAAATAGGGGACCGCCAAAAAAGGCTGGTTTATGATTAACAATGATTACTATTGGATGATTTAGGGGTACCCCTATTTTGAGAAACACCCAGATGAGACCAGTAGACAGTGGACAAATACCATGAGCCCCCTATGATATGGTTTTGGTTTAGTCCCCTTATGATCCACAGATGCGTCCTCTTATGATCCACAGATGCTTCCAATATGGTTACAATGATGGTGTCCCTGAGAACGCATCCATCTTCTCTGTCCTGGTTGAACGGCTGGTCGACTGGTCTTAGATGCGATCAAGATCTGAATGAATCCATGTCATAGACGTATGATTGTTGGTTCTTTGGCCATTATTAAGCATCACCCATTATTACCAATTCCCATCGTTCGCTATAATTGTTCATGGGCTTGGGATTTTACCATCAGTTCCTTGCACAGCACTGTAGTTTTCAGTGAGTCTCAACTATTTGGAGAGCACTCGACACTGGGCAGCAGCCACCAGTGACACATCATGACAGACTGACAGATCCAGATATCATCCATTATGAATCATTGGTAGCAAACCTCATCCAGTATTGATCATTTACATTGATGAATCAACCATTACTGGATGAGGCCCAACCATAACAAACCACTATCAAACCAACCATATAGTTGTTTAGCCATAAGTTTGTTGCTTGTTGTCCCCTATTCTTACCCTAAACCATAGAAAATCGGTGCCAAATTCTCGCTCCTCTATTGTTGGTGATTATCCCCAGCTTTATCAACCAATCTTCGTGGTTACAACCATCGTTGCTTATCCCCTGTTCCAACCCTGAACCATAGAATTCACCATTCAGCTTCTTAACCATGAAATTCATCATAGAATTCACCATGGAATTCACCATGGAATTCACCATAGAATCACCCTGGACTTCAGAGGTTTCCCAGGTTTCTCCTCCCGGGAGAGCTGCACCAAAGCCACGCCCAGGGGGCCAATCCCGATGGCTTGGATCTGCTGCGTCGCGTGGTGCCACCGGAGCTCACACCCAAGGCGGAGGATCAGGAGATGCGGGGAGGGAGGGAGGCCCGGGGGCGAGCCCAGGGGAGCCAGGCCAGGAGCTGCCCCCAGCCACTGCTGGGTTGGTGAAGTTGATGGCTGAGTGCTAAGGGGTTCAGCCCCGAAGCTATGGTTGGTTTTATTCTTGATGGGTTAATGATAACTGGGGGTTCCCCTATGAGAAACATGGTTACAGATTGGTTAATCATGGTTATTGAATGGTTTTTTTGCTTCAGTTGATGATTCAGCAATGGTTGATTGATAGTGAAGGAAGGGTTTAATGACAGCGACTGGAAACTAGCAGTGCGGATCCTCTCACTTGGCGTCGTGACCACCATTTGAGAAGGTTGAGCGTGCTTTTAGTTTTGTCGATTGCTGTTGGTTGATTTGCCGGTAGCTTATCAACCTATTCGTGGAGCGGGAATGCACTACTTTTTAATTACATCATTTTTCAAGCACGAATGTCGAATCCCTATTACTAAAGGTCATTAATTTGTAATCCCTATTACTAATGTATTATCACTAGTATTTAGTATTAAGGGATTGGATCAACCAATGTAGCTGTGCATCATTTCAATTGACAATGAACCCCCTTGCCGTCGACCACTTGTATCACTGGTGACAGCAATGTGATGGCAGGAGATCGTGGGTGATATTCCGTACCACTGGCTGACCTTGTACCAGCTGAAAGTCATGTGCTTGAACGCCCATGCGGATCATCTCAACATCTCATCTCAACGTGCGATGGAAGTGGTCTTGGCAGCACAAGGTGGGTGTTTTTCAAAGTCTGGTTGAAACATATATTTGAAAACAAGTTCGCAGTGGTGTCGAGTTCTTGGAATATCGAAACTTGTGCTTCAGTGGCATCAAGTTCTTGTTCTTGGGATACTGAAACTACCAAAACTCTTGGTGAAGAGACCTGTGTTATGCCTGAGATTCCTTTGCACGAAACATCACACAACTACGAAACTGTGTGTGTGTTGTATATGTATAAGATCGATTTAACAAAAGTAGATCAAAAACCATAGTCTCTTTACTATTTGTCTATATTCGTAAAAATCCTCTTCATGCCTGAGGTTTTGACTCCTTCGCCCGCAACTATTCCCTGAACGCCATGTTGCTCAGCCTGGTTTTCTTCTCCTTCGGCTTGATGACCTACGTGTCCTTCCGCCTGCGCGCCTTCGGCTGGTTGGAAGTCCCTGTGTCCATCGCGGATCTGTTGCCGGGCGCCTTCCCACCGGAACGCCTGGCAGATGCCGACTTCGATCCCAGTCGGCAGAAGAAGCAGCTGCCCTACCGAAAAGTTCTGCCAGGCCTGGGCTGATCATGTGGTCTTTGTGGAGAAGGTATAGATGATCATACTTGTCCATAGTTGTATGGCCATGGGTCAATGTTAAGAGGCCAATAATGGGGAATAATAACCAACCAGTTTATAGGGAAAACAATGGTTCAAGATTTCTTTTTGGAGATTAACTCATGATTTTATTGGGAGAAGATGACATTAAGATGTCTTGACTCATAATTTGTTTTGAGAAGAAGGTACTATCACTATAATTAGATAACTGTAAACAACTATAGTTAGTATTGATAAGATTTGTTGATGGGGTTATATTGATTATTTGTCATTTGAATGATCAACTAAGAACTCAACAAGTTGTTGAGTTGATCAGGTGTGCCGTTGATCCAGATCGGCAGATTTTGTTATCCTGTTCTCATTGGGGTGGTGGTGCAGATAGCCAAAGTCCGCCTCCCGGCCTCAACCAATTGGAGATTTCTCCAAATGGCTATGGGTCAATATTAACCTACCAAGAATATCCAATCATAATTACAGCGGAGCCGCAGGTCCAACTTTTTGAGCCAGGATTAAAAAGGGCTTCGACGACCCTTCTTGGTTTGTGCGTGTCATCCTTGCCAGGGAGCCAGGCTCTTACCCAGCAGGATTCGTGAAAAAACCACAGCCATGCACTCCCCTTCCACTACAGCTGAGTGGAACAAATGGCTGTTCAAAAGACTCAAGCCCTTCTCATCCAAGTCGAGTGGACCAGCCTGTTCTCTTGGTATTCTTGTAGAACAGGGTGTATCCTCGCCACTGCTGGGCTGCGTAGTCCATCTTGTTCGGGCCTTTGCGAAGCCGGAACGCCAATGCCTTCATGCCGTCCTGGAGGTAGAGGATGGTGAGGGATCCACCTTGCCATGGATCCAGGTCTGGGTTCTTGTGCTGGCAGTCGTAGAACCTCTTTCGGCTGCGCCTGTGGATGTGACCCACGATCTCCAGCCCCTCCTCCGTCTGCAGCGTGAAGGAACTGTCCGTTCCCTCTTCTGGGCAAACCTGAGTGCGAAGGATCACACTCTCAGGCAGGCAGTGGCGCGCCCATTGATCCCAGCACCGGTGAACCCGATGCATCAAGGCTTCCATGTTCTCGTTGGGCAGTGCCGTGTAGATGATCTCGTTCTCAAACTCTGGGAGGCACAGGTAAAAGGGTCGTGGTACCCACTGCGCCACTTGGCGCAGAATGTGCTCCCTCTCCTGTTCCTGCATTGCCCTTTGATCTCCTCCCGCTCCAGATGGAGCAGGATCCTCACTTCCTCTGCCACTTTCCCTTGAATCACCCACCTTCTTCGCCTTCTTCTTCCTACTTGGATTGGAAGGTGGGTGGCCTTCCGGTTCTGGTAGCGGAGCTCCTCCATCTCCTTCCGAGTAGCTCCCACTGTCCCTCGAGTCTGGGGATGCTATTGGAGCGCGGCGGCCACTGCGCTCAAACAGCTGTACACCTCTGGTCCTCGGGTTCATGGACTGCGTGGTGTCCCTGGGGCCTTGAACCACCACCATCCTTGCTGGACGGCTGGCCTCTTCCGCATCCATGGCGTCAATACGTTCTGCCACGGATCGTCGTCGTAGTCCATGATCTCCTTGTGGAACCGGAACGCGTTCATCTCCCCCAGCAGGATCACCTCCAGGTAGCAGAGCAGCTCCACTTCCCGCACCAGAGGGTAGAGCTCCACGCCCATTCTTGTTGTTCCCTTCTGGTAGAGAACCACCGCCGCCTCCTCGAGCCTCAGCAGCCACAGTTGCCTCGTTGCCTTCACGAGGTTCTGCTGATTGAGGAGGACCTGATCCCTCTCTTGTCTCGCGAGAAGGTTGAACTCCCTGACCTTCACGTGGTTCCGTTGGTGTTGATCCTTCAACTCCTCCTCGAGGTCCATCTGGTAGTGGAGCATCTGTACCGTCTCGAGGTCCTTCTTGTGGTGGGGCATCTGGGCCGTCCCGAGGTCCTTCTGGTAGTGGAGCACCTGGTTCTCGACTAGGAACCTCCGGCCCACTTCCTTGACCACTGGACATGATTTTTACCTTTGATGCCCTTGCCGAAATCCCGGAGCTTCCAAACCCACGGTGACCGCGAAGAGAAGGATTGAGCACCTCTGAGTGCACCACATCAACGGTTGCGATCTTCTCTACAATGATTTGAGCCACACGATCGCCCACGTTGAAGTGCACGGTCTCTCCCCCATTGTTGAACAGTAAGACCCGGACCTCCCCTCGATAGTCGGAGTCAACCACCCCAGCTCCAATGGTGATGCCGTGTTTCGTGGCCAACCCTGATCTCCCAGCTACCCTACCGTAGGTACCCTTGGGAAGTTGGAGGGAAACCCCAGTGTGGACCAACCATCGTTCACCCGGTTCCAAATCAAAATCTTCTATTGAGCTGAGGTCAAACCCTGCAGCTTCGTTGGTGGTCTTTGAGGGGACTGTCGCAAAGGGGTCCAGCAGCCTCACCTTCATAACATCCTTGGTGCCCATCAACAGATTCTTTAGGTTGTTGACCCCCATCTTGGACATCTCCCAGATGGCCAAAATTGCCACCACCAGAAGCAACCACCCATAGCTGTCCTCCTTTTCCTCTGGCGCCGCGTTCGCTGTGGCAGCCGCCCCAGGTAGAAGTGAACATCCAGCAAGTAGTACCCCGATCGCCGAAGACAACTTTTCCCTTAGGGAGTCAGCGCTGTCCCCAACGGCTGCGACTTCCTTTCCACCCGCACTCACCGACACCGATTTCTCCATGATCACCTCCACCGGCTCCTGGACGAGTCCCGCCGACTGGCAGAAACGCTTGATCACTGTAGCCGTCAAGCACTTGGTCAGGGCATCAGCTAGGAGGTAGATCCCTGGTCGGTGAAATAGACTGACCTCCCCGACCCTCACCGCTTCAATGAGAGCATAGGCCCGCAACCGAAGGTGTCGGGTTCGCCATCCCCCACCTTGACCGCTCCCCAGCACTAAAGCCGCCCGGTTGTCCCCCAGGAGCTCTAATTGTTGAGGTTCTTCCAGCAGATCCACCAGGGACTTCACGTTCCGCCCCAACTGCAAACCTTCGACCATGGCCACCAACTCACTCTCCGCCGTGGATAAAGTCCGCAGCGGTTGACGCTGCGTGTGCCAGAAGACAATGGCCCCACCATACAAACACACATAGCCAGAGACATCCTTGGACTCTTCCGGGGCATGCGACGAGTCGGTGAGCACTTCCACCGTACCGAAACACCGGGGTGTCTTTCTCCGACACTCTTCCTGGCGGTTGTCCTTCTCCAATCGCCCGTACCGAAGAGCGTACTCAGTGGTAGCACGCAGGTACTTCAGGACCTCCATCGCGACCTTGGTTACCCACTTTGGGTGCTTGGTTGCCTCCTGTGACATTCTGTGCGCTGCGTAGTTCACGTCAGGGCGCGTCCTGTTCGCAGCCCACAACACTTCTCCCGCCAAGCATTGAGCTCGACGAATGTCCTTCTTCTGAGGGACACCCTCTTCCTCCACCTCGTCCATGTGGATACTTGATGCCCCACCTTCGATGCCATGCCGAAGAAAAAGCTCGTGGAGGTAGCTCTGTTGGTGCACCAGCAGTTCACCTTGAGCACCAAGTTCTATCTCCATGCCACAAAACTTCATGGCTTGTCCCCTTCCTGCCAGCTCCAACGGAGATGTCTTCCACTGGGTTTGGATGAACTCCGCCGTCTCCTTGATGACCTTCTCTTCCCCCAGAATCAGGAGATCATCCACGTACACCGCCAGATACCCCACCACCCGAGAATTGCCGCCCTTGTGCTCCACAATCTCCCACAAGTTGGCATCCTTCAAAGGTCGCAGCTGGTACTGGTTGCCTTCTCTTTCCCACCTCCAGCCCTTCATGGTTGCATCGCGGTGGCCAGACCAATCCCTCGGTGCAGTAGTCAACCCATAAACCGCACCTGTCACCTGGAGGGCCACATTCCACGGAATGATGCCGGCTTCCTGCATCAACTTCGGTGGTGACAGGAAAATGAGCTCATCCTGGGACGTCGGAGCCAAGAGAAAGGCCGACGTGATGTCAATGGATCCGGCACCCCACCCTCTAAGCCCTGCATGACGAAGCAGCACCCTAAGCTGAGTAGCGTCCAACCCAGAAGAGTAGAGCTCCTCCGACGACCGCTCCGCCATGTGGTTGCCACAAGCCACCAGTCGAGTCTTCTTTCTCCCTGTATGGGCCTTGACCGTGTAGACTCCTTTTGATGGAATCCTTTCACAGCGCCGCCCGGCCAGTTGGGCTTCTTCCATGAGGGCCGGCAGCTTCTCCACCTCAATCTCCTTGATAGCACCACTGTCAAGAAGTTGACGGTACTCCTTGAGCATGGATTCCCTCCACCCCTCCAGGTCCGCCCGCACCTCAGCCAGCGCTACCGTCTTTGTTTGCAACGGTCCGCTTTCAGCGGCAGCAGCCTCGCACTCTTGTGCGTTGTCTTCCTGCTCCTGGGCGCTCTGTTGCTGCATCCTTTCCCACAGCCTCCCATTCTCCGCGACCATGGACTTCAGGACCATCCATTGGGATGCATCTTCGGCAGCTTCCGTTTCCATCGCCTTGTACTCCTCATTGCTGTGCTCCTCCCCGTGCCGGAGTCGAGCATGCCAGGTCTCCTTGGAACTCTTGTACTCTAGCCCCTCCACCCAGTCAGCTTCGCTCTCTTCTAGCATGACGACAACTTCCTCATTTTGACCCCGACCATCTCCCCGATCCTGACAAAGACGAATTTTTTCTCCATCTTCACCCCCCCCGTGCTCGACACTGGACACGGCCCGGACTTCACAAGCACGAACTCTCGGAGGATGCTTGCCATGCACTCGCCGATCAGGCGGTGGACCAATTGCCAATGGTCCAGGTCCTGGGTCAGCCTCTTCCATTTCTGGGTGAGGTTCGACTGGACCAGCTGGTAGAGGAGCAACAGGTCGAGGTAGCACTGCACGCGTCCACTTGCCATCTTCATCCACAAGCAAGTGGCCCCCACTCGTCAAGGACATTGTGTGGTCAGGTCCCCTGACCCATGCCCGCTTCTTACGGGCACGCCATGGTTGTTGGAATTCCTCCCATTTCTTGGTCTCCACAACCACTTCCAAGTTGTACGGCAGGAGCTTGGGCGTTGAGAAGCCCATAGATTGGAGTTGTTGCCGACCTCGTCGTTCCCCAAGCTGCCTCGCAATCATCGGCCAATGACCTTCAGGGAGGCCGGTGGACTTGAGGACCACAGAGATACCCCGACGAATCACCCCAATCTCAGCTTCCGCACGACCATTAGCCCGCCAGTCACTGCCAGCAGTATAGGTGCGGTATATCAGGCGATCCTCTGCCCATTGCCGCATGCGTTTGCTGCCCAGTTCACCGGCACGATCTGAATGAATGCGCCTGATGTGGAATCCCAGGTAGGCCAGCCTGGCACTCATACGGGCAAGCGCCGCAACCATTGTGGCAGCGGCCCGATTCTGTAGTACCTCCACCATGGTATACTGGCGCACCATGAATTCCTCATTCTT
This sequence comes from Symbiodinium kawagutii, assembly GCA_009767595.1. NCBI lineage: Eukaryota > Dinophyceae > Suessiales > Symbiodiniaceae > Symbiodinium > Symbiodinium kawagutii. Next base: position 340,459 of record VSDK01020618.1, read on the forward strand.
TTCGACATAGTCCGCTTCCCATTTGTCCAAGGCAGCGGCATCCTCTGGTCGTGGTTCATCCGCAGCTGGGATTTCCTCCCCCTCGATGAGTGGCATCTCCTGTTCACCTTCAATTTCCCCAACGTCTTGGTCCAGTTTAGGATCCTCCTCCCGTAGGGCACTTCCAAGCGTAGGATCCACAGCGTTGTACTCGTTCCCGGTCTTCTTCACGGGGATTGTGTAGACGCCGACCATGAAGTACTTTCCTGTACCCCCCTCCACGTCTTCTCCTTCCCCAAACGGTCCACATACATCCAGCGATAAAGTATATGAATCAGGTAGGGGAACTCGATGATGGCTCCTCTGTTTGCCAGCACCCTGCTGGCAAGTAAAGCACTCTCTGGAGTACGGCTGGTGATCGTTTGCAACGTGCTGACGCCATTGGAAATCGTTCATCTTCCTCAAGCGCGCACCTCCAGCCGTGGCCACCAGAGCCTCCACGATCTTTTCCTTAAAGCCTGGAGCCCATGTCGACCATCGCCTCGATCGTTGAATGCGTCCTTCAAGATCCTCTGGTAGCGGAGCTTGGCTTTGTCCAGGTCCACGGAGTCCATCAAGTTCCGTGAGAACCGCCATACTAGTTCCCACCCGGGTAGGCTTCTGCCTTTCATGCCCAAGAGGTCCTTGGTCGAATCCAATCTCCTGTAGATCATATCGATCTCGCACAGCCTTCCATTCAGGCCATGAGTAGAAGGACGGGTACTCGTTGGTGTCCCCCAGCTTCTTGTAGACATTTGGGTCCTCTGGTGATTCCTTCACGAACCCAATCTTCACCTTGGTTGCGTCCTGGGCCAGAGTATACAACCATAGGAAGCGCAGGTACAGGATTGTGTCCTGCTGTACCCCTTCCAACAACCGGCCCCCAAGGTTCCGAAAGCCGAATCTCTCTGGACCCTCTCTCGATCGAACAGGTGGAGGACCCGGTTGGCGAAACCTCAACACACTCACCGTGCGGCATGGCGGTCCGCCAAGATACCCCACCACCCTGCCACTCTCCGCGAGCTCAGTGAGGTAATGCATAACATAGTCATCCATCAAATCCTCCTTCGAATTGTTGGCCTTGTCCAGCGTGATCGTAGTCAGACCTTCTGGATCTAATTTACGGCTCCAGTACTTCGGGTCTTCGCCGGCGAAGAGGTGCATCACCAGCTTGGATGCGCTCCCGAACTTCTTCCGCTGCCTTCTGTTCCATGGCAGCCGGTCTCCCTGCCACCTTCGTCGCGGCGGGATGCGCACCAGGATTTCATCCGGTACCTCAGGAAAGAGTTGCTTCAGACCCAGCAACCAACCCTTCAGCTCCTGGTCCATGCCGGTCACCTCCTCCCCGCGAAGAACCTGAAGTCGACGTTCGGATTCGCACATGTAGTTGTCCAACTCGTTCAACATGGTCATGGCACACTCCTCCGAAACTGTTGGACATTCCCCTTCTAGGACCGTCTCTAGCTCCTTACCCTCCGGCGTCATGAGAGTGAACCCCTCAGTGTCCCACCGAACCGTATATCCCAGAAGAATCAGCTTCCCCAGCGGCACAATGGTCTGGGTCGGCTCCAGCGATAATAGAACTCCGCTTCCAGGAAGTTGACGAAGCACCACCTCCCCAGCCGCAAGCTCCACCCTAACCGGCGTAGCCAGGTCGTACTCCTCCTGGGACTTAGCGGTCCTCAGAGCGTGGGTTGCACCACCATCCAGTAGAGCTCGCATCCCTTCACCACCAGTCAACGCGCTAATGTGGATGGAGCGAATCGCCGGTGTTCGCATAGACCTCAGTAGGTGTGTGGCTTCTTCAATGAGGCCACCCATTGCGTTGTTCCCCGCCGTAGATGTCACTTCCTTGGCAGGTTCCAACTCCTTCCCAACCTTCTCCTTCTCAACCTCGACCGACTTCTCCGCCGCCGTGGCCTTCTTGGTGGTTGGTGCAGTCTTTCCCTTAGGTTTGGGGTTGGTTCCACTTGGAGCCACTTCTTTCTTAATATTCATCCCATCCTTCACAGGGCAGTCCGGCCTGAGATGCTGACTTGACCCGCAGTTCCAGCACCTCCCATTCTTCCCCTCCGCTCCCCACTCGTGAGCATAGGTGCAGGACTTGCCCTTCTTGCAGCCTCCTGGGGACGAGAAGAACCTGCACGGGGTCTTTTCCAAACCAGGTTTCTCAGCTCCTTGAGGTCGCCTGGGTGGTAGCTGCGCACCTGGATCTGGTTCCGCTCCACCTTGTTTCCCAGGTAGATGCGCTCCTCCAGGATTGTCCGCACCCAAGGCTTTCACCTTCGTTGATGTTTGAGCCAAGGACGCACCACCGTGACAAACCGCCTCCGTCTCTGCCAAGAGCACCTCCGAGAACTCCGTCACGGCCTGCAGCGTCGGGACAGTGTCAACCTGTAAAATCGCTCTAGCCGTCGACAGTCGGAAGTTAGCCTGTGGTGTAGCCTTCACCGTCCCGGCCATCAGCTTGTCCAATGCTCCCATGAGGAGCGTTGGATCCGGTGGAGCTATCTGCAGCTCCCTCAGCCGTACCAGCCACCGCCGCCAACTCCTCAAGGATGCTAAGGCCTCCGTCGGTGAGCTTGGATTTTTTGTTTCCACCAATTGGCGAAGCAGCAGCGAGCGCTCCGCCAACCCCCCAGGTTGATATCTCGTGAGGACCCTGAAGACCACCTGCACGCACGAAATCGCTCTTCCTGCGATCAACTCAGCTCGCAGCGATTCAGGTAGTGACTCCAGAAGTAGAGCTTGTCCGCGCTGTTCAAGTCGAACCCACGGTGCCCTTGCGAACTGCTGCGGCATCACCGGCTGGATCCTCAACCTGGCCAGATGATCAGATTGTAGCCAAACCTGATATTGTTCACCTGCCAGCTGTAGAATCATCTCCCACCACGCAGCAGAACTCGGCGACAGGTCCTTCATGAGTGGCGTTATTTGAGTGAGCCAGTCCCCAGCCGTCAACGGACCAATTTCAGAGTCGCTCAAGTCCGTCAATGGCGGTAACTTCACCGTGCGGATTGACTCCTGCTGCGTGAGGAGTGCTCCCAACCACATAGGAACATCAGGGCCTCGCTGATTCCAAGGCCCCTGTCCCCAAGGGTCACCAGGTCCTCCTGGTGGGCCGCCATGTGGATCTCCTGGTGGTCCTCCAGGTGGAACTCCAGGTGGACTTCGACCTCCATAGCCGCCTTGATCCCCGGGACCCCCATTTCCTCAGGGCCACCACCCGGTCCCGGATAGCCTCCGTTGCCCCCTGGTGGATCCCCAGGTCCGCCAGGTGGTCCTCCATTGCCGCCTGGATGATTTCCGTGACCTCCAGGTAGTCCTCCACAGCCACCAGGATAACCTCCATAACCGGTAGAAGGTCCACCGTGTGCAGCACCCTGTCCACCCGGCATCCCCCCATAGCACCCTGGTAGTCCACCCTGACCATGATTTGCATTCCCCCCAGTGGAATCAGCCGGACCTTGGTTCACACCAGCTCCATTTCCGATCGCCCCCTGGTGACCCCGAGCTCCGGACTCACCGATTCGACCAAGAAGAGCATCTACCGAAGTCCCGCCTCCAGTCGCACCATGAGGAAGAGGTCCGCCTTGATGTAGGACACCTCGGAAACCGCCTTCTCCCAGAGGTAGTACACCTTGAGGTCCCGAGGCCACCGTTGCGTTCACCTTGCCAGCCAGCATAGGTATCAGTGATGATGTCATGGGAGGACTTTGATCTTGTATTCCCAGAAGCCCTTTGATCCCACCCACCGCGGTTCCCATCAGGTTCGTAAGGCCTCCCTGGCCCCCTGCCGCTTCGGGTTGTTGACCACCTTGAGCTGGGTGTGAAACTTGACCACCGAAGTTGCCACCCTCCATGAGTTCCTTCATGTAGCGAAGTTCCTGTTTTAATCGGATGTTCTCATCCGCCATCACTCTCATCACCTGGTTTCCCATCGAGTGACCTTCTGAGCCAGGACTACCCCCCACCACCTTTTCACTAGCGATGAAGTCTTGTAGAAGTGGAACACCAGAATCTCCCTCCGGCAAACTAGATGGTCTCATAGCCCTGAGCATCGCATCCTCCTTGGTGCGCTCACTCCAAAACTGATTGACCATCTCACTAGCTAGTCCTTCTCCAGAAGGACCAAAGGAACGAGGTTGCCCTTGGGGAAGCGCAGGAACTACCATCCCATGCTCTGCCTTCGCATCTTCAAGGGCCAACTGCTCGGCACTGTTTGGCGTCACCATGTTCTCTTCCGAGGACGCCATGGTTTTCCGTCTCCTGCGAAGAGACAGAATCAGCTCTTTGGGCTCATAACCTACAGCGGAGCCGCAGGTCCAACTTTTTGAGCCAGGATTAAAAAGGGCTTCGACGACCCTTCTTGGTTTGTGCGTGTCATCCTTGCCAGGGAGCCAGGCTCTTACCCAGCAGGATTCGTGAAAAAACCACAGCCATGCAATAATAACCAACAAGTTCATGGGGAAAACAATGGCTAGTCATGGGGGAACCAGGGGTACAGGATGAACTGACCCATAGCCAAATGAGGGTACCCCAGTTATCATCCTTTGACAATTTCGAGCAAGAAACTCCACTAATGGGGTCACTGGCTTGAGAAACCACTGATTGGTGGTATATTTTTGGATCTAACTTCTGGTAGGCCCATGACCTGGGAACTACCAGCATGGCTTACCTCTCCGGTCACGCAGGTTCGAAGCACCAGGAGCATGGCACCTGTGAGATGTTGGGCAATGCCTTCCAAGGGATCTTTGGGATTTACACGTCATGGCTACTTCTTTGCATCCGAATCCCACCCGAGAAGGACAGGCCGTTCACGGGGATGGCTACATCCCATGGAGCAAGGGCTTCCAGGCTTCAAAATCCTGAAGAGTTGAAAGGGTCGGTGTTGGGGCCCACATTTGTTGTTCAAATCTTCCAACTGTTGAAGGCAATTTTCAGCAAAGCTGTAGTGTAGTTGATGCGGATGTACAGTTTTGCATCAACGGAACCAATCAAGAGTCTCTCTCTTGCCTACCATTCCCTACGGCTTTTTTGGCGCACCAGGCCAGCTTGGTATCAGCCCAAAGTCAATGCGACAAGGATTTGAAGCGCTGTCCAAGTGTTTATATGATCCGCAGATGCCTGTGGTAGTTTTGGCTTGTCTCGGCAGTCTAAGTGCGAATGAGCACGTATGCATGGAGACATGCATAGCTCATTTCATGACGCGCTACGGAGGTACTGTAGGCATACGTTTGCATATATGATGCAGTGCACGTATACCAACACAGAATGTACATAGGCAAAGCACAACATGTAGATCCATACGGACATACGCGGATATAGACTTTGCTGATAGCAGTTCGAGCCACGCGAAACGTTGGTTGACGGTGATGGTTGATCCATCCACCTGTCGTTTGTCCTCTTTTAAACCCTCGTTCAACCCATCATGAATCAACCATTTTCCACCAGCCGATGGTTTGATTGCAGCGAAGTTGGTGAGTCTATCCAGCTGCGGGTTTCTGTGAAGGATGCGTTCGACGAGGAGTACATGACTGATGATGACGAGGACTGTCGATTGAAGGTGAGCTGAGGGAGGGGTGAAACGGTTGGCAACGCCAGGCGGTCGTTTGAGATGTTTTTTTGTTGCTGAGATTTGGCGTTGCTGTTTTTTCTTTGCAGCAGCAGTAATTGTGGCTTTTACTTTTCGTTGTACAAGCTTTGATGTGGGAAATAAATTGCTTATGTACGCTTATGTTTTGTATAGAACTCACTGCCGCGCTTGCGGCAATCTATAAGATTTCAAGAATTGCAATTACTTTACCAGCAAAAGAAGAGTAAACCGTATCCGTCCATAGTTGTACTCAACGATTGCCTTGGGCGATCTTTTGAAAGGAGTGATCATTAGTTTCAGCTCTTGGCAAAATTGATCTATCCCTATCTCACAACACCCAAGTAGTGGTTTCTCAAGTCATTAGGGATACCCCCAGTTCTCATCCCATATCAATCATTTGTATTGACAAACCAACCATAGCATTGGGGTCCCCCATTCTCAGAAACACCCATATCAACCACTACGATTAACCATCATCAACCAATGGTTGAAATCCCCACCAAGTCATGATATGGGGTCCCTAGTTATGGACTAGAGAACCTCACCATTCTCAGCCATGACTTGGAAGTACCCCAATGGCTTAGGTGGGAAATCATGCCTTGAGCACCCCCCCTGGCGTCACGAGAACTCATGGCCTCCTCCCAGCCATCCAGGTCCGAGATGTCTGCGCCATGCGCGCCAAGCACGTTGGTTCTATCGAGGTCATCGTGCGGGCCCTGTCACTGGGTGCCTTACACTACTGGCTGATCTGCGGGGGTCGCTATGCGGATCTGGCGCTGCTGGACGTGCTGTACCTGACCTATGCCTGGGTGGTTACCCTGGTGGCCAGCAACGTGCAAGGCCATCAAGGAGAGCTGGGACCAGGGCTGGGCTCTTCTTGGATGGTTGATATCCCACATCCATTGTGAGCAACGCTTGAGCAAGTCTTGAAACTTGATGTCACCACTCTGTAACTTAGTTACTGTGGAAGTTTCGAATCGCTCAATGTATTTGGTACCCACTCAGACCATTACCGGAACACAACCATCAGACTGATCAGTGCTTTCGCGGGATGAGACAATTACCGTCCTGGTGCAGCGATGTAGGCGAACCCTGGGAAACCAGCTACTTCTATGGTGGATTTTCCATTGCCAGGTCAGTTTGGATTAAGGATATTGAGGATTCTGGCACAGTACACCACTCTGAACCTGGAATGCCTGGGAGATTTCTTCTCGTGGTACCCCAAGGATCAATCAGCCATGGGGCTTTGGCTCACTATAATTGACCCTCAAATTGAGTGGTTCCATACAAAACATATGACTCATCAAGTACCCAATCTATGGAACCACTATCTATATATGATGGTTCATTAGTATCTATGGGAAATGGGTCAGGGTACTCTATCGATGGAAATACTCATGCATAGGGACCACCAGTTGCCCCAAAGAGGTCGAACAATAATATTTGGTGATCGACAGCTTCAAAGTCCCAAGTGAGTGGTAGCCGGAAACATCAGCCACTTGAACTAAAAAACCTGCTTGAGATTCGCACTAGCATCACTGGTAGTTTACCATGTGTACGAATCCCTATTTGAGATAATCTGCCATAACTTGTAGTGTGCCTTGTTTAATGGACCTTAATCGCCAGCTATTGGGCAGGTAAAACTGTGAATGGTTTAGTCAAGTTGATTGTCCCATTTTCAAGCATCATTGGGCAGTTGACCATGATTGGCCATCAGAAGGATAATTCCCAAACACAATTCCCCATTGTATTCACCACCATTACAAATCAATTGAAACAATATATTACATTGCTTTCATCACCAGGGATCATGGAACATTCCAACAGATTCGAACGATTTTTCAACTAGTCATCATTCAACTAGTAATAGTTCAAATGATCACTGACCATCACTACTAGTTACCCACTAATCACTACTAAGCATCCTTCAACTAACCAGTACTACCTCCATCACTACCAACTATGACTACTTAACCATCATTCTACTAACCATCATTCTACTAAGCATCTAGAAATGATATGTACTTACCCACTACTACTGATGTTTCCGCCATGGAATCTGCCATGACCCCAGGAGACTGCCTGGATCCTGCGACCGCAGTGACGGCCATTTTCGGTGTCCAACATGGCCCCCGCTGGACCCGCGCGCAGTGCACCACGCGAAGCACCGCAGCACCCAACAAGGCGAACAAGGCGGCAGCGCGCCGGCGTCGGCGGCGCGATGCGAGCTCAGGGAACGAAGGGAAGAAAAACGAAAGCAAAGATGAGAAAAAAGATGAGAAGGATGAGAAGAGAGGTGAAAAGGAGGAGAAGGATGAGAAGGAAGAGAAGGATGAGAAGGATGAGAAGGAAGAGAAGGATGATGCTGAGCAGAAGGATGCTGAGCAACAGAAATCCAAGGAAGAGCAGGAAAAGTCAGAGATGGATGGCGAAGATGCCAAGTCCCAGGAGGGAGAGAGCCCCAAAGGAACTGCAGTTGTCGCAGACCCACCAGAGGAGGGTGGACCCGCCTTCAGTGACCGGTTTCAACGGCTTATGTTGAATGCAGGACCTGGGTGGCTGTCGTCCTTTTCAAATTGTGAATCCTGGTTGGTCAGGGATCATTGAACAGTAAGCGCCTATGATCATGCGAGTTGTTTGAATAGCAATGTTGTTGAACCAAGTCAACTATGAGTGATAGTAGTTGAGGATGGTCAAACAACAGCTGTTGAAGAGAGAAATTGAGTCAAACGGCAGGCTGAATGGTACCCTCCAGGAATTATGCACATTAATCACTCTTCCCTCCTTGAGCTCACCGTGGTGAGTATTTGTGGCTGCTTCTTGGCCGTGGTGTTTTTATTGCACCTGAGATGGACGGCCACGGGAAGTTTCAATCGATTTTATCAGAATGTGCAGCTTGGCCGAAAACCTCTGCTACATTTAAGGGGTCCATGAATGGTGGTACCCCACCATCTGCAGCTATGATCATAGGGAAACTGCCAGTGACTTGGGGGTCATCTATGGACAAAGTCACATTTTTGTTGCGTTCATCCCCAGCCTGGCCCTCATGAATGCTGCTTGAGAGTTGACCTGGACCTCAGCTCATCCTTGCCCCAGCAACCCAGCTCCAAGCATCGATTCCCACCAGCTCCAAGCATAGCATCCTGCCACCAGCCAGGTACCCCCTGGACTTGATCCAAGTCTATGGCCTTTCGGATTCCTTCGATCGCGCCTTAGCGGTGGCGGCTGAGATGCTGCTGATGTGGTTCAGCTTCGAGCGGCTCTACGACATGAGCACCTTGCTGCATGCGGCCAGCCTCACCTTGAAGCAGCGCAACGCTGCCCTGCGCTTCCTGAGAGAACACCAGCCGCCATGGACGCACGGAGGCCGTGGTTTCCTGTTGTTTTTTGGGAAGCTGAAGCTGGTTTTTGGACAAGGGCTGTGGGCAGCAACAACAACAACAACAACAACAACAACAACAACAACAACAACAACAAACAGAACGACAACAACAAACAGAACGACAACAGCCCTAGGAGTAGGGCATGTTTTTTGAACGAACAGAACGGCCTCCTTGTTGTACCTTGTTAAACCATCATTGCTCGCAGGTCGAGATGCTGTGACTCTGCAAGAAGCAAGGGCCTACTGTGAGGAGATGGTCAGATGCAGTGAATTCTCTCTGGAACTGTCAGATGCTCGCTGGCGAATGTTGCGACAGCCCGTGGAGTTTCTAGTGACTCTGGTTGAAGCTCTGCTGCTGGTGGCGTTCCTCTTAACTCTGCTGCCGCTGTTGCCACTGCCACAGCTGCAAGTTTTCATGTCCAGAGACCTTGCCACTGTGGATCCAGTCGTTCCCCTGACTGTGGCCTTGGTATTGGTGTCTCCCACTGTGAACATGCTCCTCCAGGCACATTTGGCCAACTCGGAGGTATATAAGCAGCAAAGTCTCCTCAGAAGTCGGGCTGAAATGGCGTTGTCCAAGAGCCCCGTGAAACAGGAAGAAGACGTGGAGTATGTTCAGCTTCGGAACTACTCCCGAAAAGTCTTTGGCCATGCACTCTTGAGCTGGAACCAATCAGGTCGGGCCTTAGGCCTATTTGAACCAGTCATGGTCCTGTACTCGGCATTGCTTGCAGTCGGCTTGGCAGCTATTAGTAGACTCAACTTTATCATCATTTGAGGTCAGCAAGGGAGATCAAATTTCACCCTCCAACTTGGCCAAGACGGTTCCAAGGAAAACGATAGAACTGACAGCGCGCTATTTCGAAAGTGAAGAAAAAGGTATCAGTTTCAATCTCGATGATGCCAACACACGAGCGACATTGAAACTTAGTCACAATCATCGATCCAATGAAAGAAAAGGCCAACCAAACCGTTCCATGTATATCTATATATCTATATCATATCTCTATCTCTATCTCCGTCTCCATCTCCATCTCCATCTATCTATCTATCTATCTATCTGTCTGTCTGTCTGTCTGTCTGTCTGTCTGTCTGTCTGTCTATCTATCTATCTATCTATCTATCTATCTATCTATCTATCTATCTATCTATCTATCTATCTATCTATCTATCTATCTATCTATCTATCTATCTATACACATATGGGTGCTTGGAAATCGGATTCCCGCTACCTGGAACAGTGGGGTTTATGGCTGATGAGGATCAATTTATTGGTTCTAGTGGTGAATAACAGTTGCGCATTGCTAGCTTGATCGATAAATGTTCGATCATGTTGGTTAATGATGACTAATCGATATCTGGTGGATGCTGAATGATGTTGTATGATGATCTTTGATGTTGGTAAATGGTGTTTAAAAATTAGCGGATATGAGGGTTTACCATGGTTAACTCACGGTTCACCAGTCGTTAATCTATGGTGAATGATCTTTGAATGATGTTTGATCATGGTTCAACCTGGCTGAATACTTGCGATCATGGAGCAACATTGGTTGATGATAGTCAAGAATTGATGGCTTATTGTATAAGGTGCCCCCCCTACAGTAGTTCGCTAAGTTGGTGATAGCTGTTAGTTGTGGTGAACTATGGTAAACATAGCTATAGCAAAATGGCTCATTACCAACTTATGCCTGAAGGGGGGCCACCTTGTGGAGAATCTCGGATGAACCTTTGTGACTATCACCAGTCCAGATGTACTTTCTCCTGGTGAAACTCCAGATCCTTTCATGGTTATTGTGAGGTCTTTGTTGACAATGACTATCAACCACCCAACACTCTTACTGGTTCGTGGTTTTCAGTTTGCTTTCATTTTTAACCGTACCTGGATGATTATCTCATTGACATTCAGTGACTAATGTTTGAAGGATAGTTGATGACCACCAAGCTGTTTTACTACCATGGTTTAATGATGGTAAATTGGTAAATATGGTTGTTTCTCAAATAGGGAGCCCGAAGAATGAATGGTTTACTACTATAGATGGTTAATCTTGGATGATTTGGGGGTACCTCTATTTTGAGAAACCACCATATCATGGTTGTTAGTTATGTACGATCACCAAGAGTGCCCCCAGAAAATTGCATGAACAGCAACTATTATCCGGCTGCAAGCCCAATTTTCCCTGATATACACAGGAAGGATTGTGATAAACTCAATGAAATTAACTCACTGAAATCAAGATAGCCAACAAATGTGACGGTAAGCATCTAAGATCCACATCTTCAGCCATTCGGGAAGCGGCCCAACCCAAGGAAGTCATGTAATGGATATATGTCTCGTCGATACTCGTGGTATCCCGGGACTTCCACAGACTTTCACCGTCAGGTATTGAGAGTTAGTGAGTGCTTAATCATTGCTTGATTCGTGGACAAGAAGTACGGTTAATCAATGGTCAGCTGATGGCTAGGGATGGCATTTACCCTTTAGCAATCTAGCATAACTGGCTAGATAATCCACACAACTTGTCGTTTACCAGCTACAGTGTGGTAGCCCCTGGTTATAAGGTGGTTTAGAATCCATCTACGGTTATATCTACCATTTGCCTCGTAGTCACCCTAGTGAACTAACCTAATAATGCAGTCGGGGCACCTCTCCGTAAATGACGATTTTCCGGCCGGCTATGTAGCTGACGAGCAGAGGGTAGTGGTCGTCAAGTTATGGTTCCATCGGGGAGATTTTCGACCACAGCTAGGCCAAAGAAACCCGCCAGCCGCAGTCGCAGTCACAGTCGCGAGGGGCCCTAGGGTGGTCATTCTCCAGAGTACCCACCAGACGAATATTTGGCTTTGAAGTCATGAATCAAAATTTGCAGAAGTCTTCAACAGTTTTAAGTCTCAATATAAACCTTGTGTATGTATGTATATATATAGATATGTACACACATCGTATGCATTTTTTTATAGAGTGACATTGTTACTTTTCCTGGTGCACGTATTAGTACATGATTAACATGTTTGCTTATACTGTCAGCATCTACGTACACAAGGTGTATATTTATTCAGCTTGCTGGGGTGTAGGGGTGGCTGGGATTCCTTCAGCAAGCGTGCGGCCCTTGAGCTGTTCACCTAGGCAGTTGTGGTGAAGATTTGGTCCACTTTGTTGCGGTTTTCTTGGGATCAAGGATTTTGAATTAGTGGTATATACTTGGGGGATCAAGGATTTTTGGGGATAATGGTTTACTTTTGATACTTGATATGTTCAGTGGTCCCTTCATGGGTGATTCACCTGTTCAATGCTTCTCATTAATTTTGTGACTTTTGGTAGTTACTCAGGTACTCCGTGCAATGGTCAATCCAATGTGGATTAATTAAATTGGTGATATCCACATATCACGCTCTCAAAGCTATCATCTCCATCAATGGCCACTGTAACCATCATTCGCCATGATTCCTGACTGCGCCAGTTGAACATGTTCGCAATGGCTGATTGCAACACTGAAGCAACAGTTTTCCAGGATTCTATGGATATGATGGGCGAGAAGCTACAATGTTTGGCAAGAGGAGGACACTACAGGACTCTACACATAGGTTGTCATAGCTTGATATAATGTGGATGATCCTACAATGGTGAATTGATTAAATGATTAATCTAACTGCACTTAGTGTTTACTCCTTCATGTTGTTTGATGATGAATCCAGCTTTAATGACTGGTTGATCCTACTGGGACCGGAAAAAAACTGAAATCGCAATTGGCTTCAGGAAAAAACTACAGACAATATTGTTTGATGGTGAATCCAGCTGTAGTCAATGGTTCATCCTACATGTTGTAACCCATTTACCATCGACATGATATATATTCTAAACGATTCAATGGTTAATGGTTAAATCCTACTCAAATGGTTAACCAATTCAATGTCTACAAGATATTCATGAACATGAAGCATTGTCAAATGCCTAAATCCTTCTCAACTGGTTCTAATACCAGTTTAATGGTTAATTTTACTCAAACATATTGTCTACAACAAGTTAAGTCCTAACGCTTGAACACCCCGAGCTTGGTACAACTGCCGCGCATTTTTCACAGCCGGCAGCAACGCTGCACCGATGGTTATCCTGGGTTCGGTGGGTTGATGGTTGCTGAAGTTGAAGGTGCATATTGATGGACGTAGCACTGGGGTGTGTATACATGTGTTTTCTATACGCATCTATATTATATATAAATATAAATGAATAAACAAAAACATATATATACATACATTCGAAATATTCAATAGTCACATACACATCAAAAATCACAAGTTGGCTCCTGATTGGTTCATAGCTGTATTCATTCCTGGTTTATCGGTACTTGGATGTTCACAGCTTTTGATCCTCAACCAGGTGCCCCACGGGTTGCCCAGGGGCCCGACCGAAGCGCAAGCGACAGAAGACCCCGTCGCCGTCAGGGACCCAGTGGACTGCTACGGAAACAGGTCGTGTTTTCAGCGAGTGGTGAGTGGTGATGGGTTTGATGTTGAGGAATGGTGGTTGATGAATAAGCGGGCAAGTTTGTTGGCTAATGATAGCTAATCATGAAGAAAGCTGGCCATTGTGGCGATTGATTAGTCAATTAGTGGTTTGTTGATGTGAATGGTGCATTGATAGTGGATAAATAGTGGTTGATTGCGGATGATCTCATGACTCAATGTTGACAGGGCTCCGATAGAATCCTGCAAACGGCCATTTGGGAAGGATGACATCCACCCATTTGGAGAAGCACACCATTCCGTGTTCAACTTGTTCAACTGACATCAACTGATCATGATTGTGTAATCAGATACAGTCATATCCATCTATTACATACATTGTATATATATATAGATATGTAGGTTGTCACCCACGATTCCCCAGCATAGGTTGCATCACTAAACATTGTCACCACTGGCAATTACTCAGGCTCTAATTCATTCTCAGTCACCATGCTGAATCGCAGTGCGTCATGCTTAAACACCCATTTGGTGGTTTCTCAAGCGATAGTGGACCCCCAAAATGGTTGGTTTCAGCCAATCTCGGGACCCCCAAAACGTTATGGTTGGTCTACTACTATATATGGCTAATCATGGATGATTTGGGGGTACTCCTATTTTGGTCTAACCATGGTTAACTGCTATAGATGGTAATCATCTACTATAGATGGTGCTACTCCTATTTTGAGAAGCACCCATTTTGAACCATTCCTTTTGCACAGTCGACACGGCTCAAGGTCTTCTTCTTCCCTGGGATCGCGCACACCAGAGGTTTGCGGCTGCAGACCAGCATGACATTGGGCCGTTGGAAATCCAGCTCGTAAACCAACCAGAGACAAAATTTTGTTTGTTTGGTGGTTGGTGACTGGAATACTTGTATTTGAGTCTCCTGGAACATTTTTTCCATGGGTTTATGCCAACAGCGGTCCCTTGCCAACTTATTTCATGATTCTGTATGGAAAGCGGCCATGATTCTTGTATTCGTCTTGTTGAAGTAATTGTTCTTGAAGTAAACCGTACAAGATTTGTTGTCAATCAATCGTATAAATGCGGGTTTCTCAAAATACGGGTACCCTACAATCCTCCCTTTCAATCTTTTCTAATAATAAAGCTAACATTTTTGGGGTTCCTATTTGTGACAGCTTCATCCGCGGGCTGTGGGAAACTCTCCGTTCCCTATTTATTTTGACAATATATCTGTGTTTTTTTTCTGGGTTAAACCCCGCAAAAACTGTAGCTGAGAGTTTCAATGGCGCTGACGAGGATCGGTTGGTGAGGTTGGTCTCCCACGCAGGGCACAGGAACTCGTGGTGCGACCTTGGTCAACGGGCTGATCTGGGTCTAATCCAATGTGGCTATGAACTGTGGGAGGATGACTTCACTCGACACAATCTCGATGGGTGAGCCTCAACAAGGGTTGCCCCCGCAAAATGGAATGGGTTGCCATCCAGTTTCCAGGAGGAGTGGAGGTTCAAACAACATTGGGATTTTTTTCCCATTTTTTTCCCCCTATTTCTATCCTGCAACAATTCTTCCCTTGGTGGCTTTGTTCTACTGTAACCCCCATGCTTCCTCAAACCAAGTTGTGTTGCCGCCGTAGGCTCTGAGATCGGGTTCGGAAGACTCCTCATCCTCATCCTCTGAGAAGAAGCCCAAGGTTTGGGAAGTTCGGAACCAACATGGGGAAGTTCATAGGCAGATGGTTGGTTGACGTTTGCAGCACATGCAGATGGTTGGTTCCCATGCAGATTGGGAAGTTCAGAAGCAGAATTCATAAGCAACGTCTAGGCCTCTTTGGTTCACTGGGTGGGAGATCTCTGCACGCTGACCTGCAGTCTCACAACTCGGGCGATAGAGAATGTCATGGTCAACGGTGGTGCTGAACCATGCACACTTCAAGTGATGAAGAATATCAAACGAGAAGAACATAGGTGATTAATGGTTGATCATGGTTATCAAAATCATTGGAAATGAACAACTGATTGTTAATTTGTTTTTGCTGTGCATTAGCCATGGTTTATGATGATAGTGGTAGTACAGATGATTAATTTGCTTGCGATCAATACGAACAGATATTACTATTCATTTGCCATTAGCCATTGTTGGCCTCTTCTAATCATGAGCAATGATGATTCGCACACATTTACTGATTATTACAAATACTAATGTACTCTCACTAGTAAGCTAGTAAATGCTAGTGCTATGAGTAGTGACCGACAGATGGTGGGCCTTTCTCTTTTATTTGGGCATCACTAATCCCAACAAATAACCAATACTAGCCACTTCCTAATACTATTGTACTCTCACTAGTCCTAGGCAACAGATATGTGTGTTTCTCAAAATAGGGTACCCCGAAATCATCCTCTCTTCACCCTTTCTAGTAGTAAACCAACCATTTTCGAGGGTCGGGGTCCCCTATTTTGAACAAGATACTGATAGTTGCTAATGGTTCGAGGTACTAATTTGCTGATACTTACCATGAGTACTAGCCAAAAGATAATGATCCCCAGATCAATGAGACCGGCCAACCAACATCCGTTGGAGATCATTCCGTCGTCGCTAACAACAGCTGTCCGGGACGGCTGGGAAGTCCGTGGCCACGAAATCATCTCCAACAGCAGCTCTGAAGCAACGGTGAAGCCATGATTTCTATGGGATGTAGATCATCAATGCTATTAAAGGAAGCTTGATTGAACTATCATTAAGCATCCTGAAGCGTCATGAATCTTCATGAACCATGATTTATCATTCCTTCATCAACTTTGATTGAGAATCATCAGCCCTCATTAGCCAGAAAAAAGAATCATGGACGTGACGAGTGCCCTTCTTGTAGTGTCCCTTCTTGCTGGTGGACTGCTGAGTTCACCTCGATGCAAAGTGATCAGCAGACATGACCAAGATAAGCCATTCTCAAGGATTGTCCATACCAATTTATTGACCATTATCAATTAATTTACATCATCGTTGACCATTGTTAACTATGATTCACCATGCTTGGTCATTATTCACCATGAACCATGATCACCCATTCATTCCTTGACCCATACACTCACAGTTGGATCAACCATTACTGACCCTTATATCAGTTGGATCGATTCAGTTTTGTGAAGAGTTGGATTCACCGTTATTGACCATCATAAGGGTGTTTCTCAAAATAGGGGACCCCCAAAGCATCCACTATTAGTCATTTATCAGAGTAAACCAACCATTTTTTGGGGTACCTCTATTTCGAGAAACCACCATATGTGTTGATTAAACCTTTGGAGAGTTGGATCAACCATGATCAGTATTCATCATCAACGATGGTTACCCATAGTGTGGTTGATCCACTGATCATGATTGAGCCATAAATATATCAATAGATTTCATAGTATGGTTGGCACCGTATCCATCAACCTATGATAGTGTTGAGTATCAATAGTGGTTGATGGATGATGGTTGATCCACTGTATCCATGGTATGGTTGATCAAACATTGACACTATAGGTTATACTATGCATACATGATGGTTGATCCACTGATACGTAGTATGGACCTAGTGAGCATGTTGAGTATCCACATTTGCGGTTGATCCCCTTTTAGTATCCATCCAACATTATCGCCCTGCGGGGAAGCGGCCACTGCGAGGCTACAGGCCAGGCTTTTGGTCCGCAGAAACCGCAGCTGGGGCGCCCAGGATGGGCACGGGGATGGTGGGTCAGCGTGGCTACTGGTGGCGTGTTCAGAGCCTCCAAGGTTCTTGCGGCATCTTCGCCTGCAAAATAGGTGTTTCTAAATATGGTGGTTTCTCAAAATAGGGGTACCCCCAATCATCCATTAATAGTCATTTATAGTAATAAACCAGCTATTTTTGGGGCCCCCTATTTTGAGAAACCACCATATGGGGGTACCCCCAAATCATCCTTTCTTTTCACCATTTTCAGTAGCAAACCGAGCGCATTTTTGGGGGGATCTTTTGAGAAAGCACCATGTATAGTTAGTCGTGGTGTATATTTGTTGATAACAGTTCAGAGGAAAGCAGGTAGGTATTCATTACCACATGGATTGTCATGCATTCGTCATGACTTTCACTGAAGAGTCTCAAGACTGGTCTCGGACTGGTCTCGGTGTGAAACGAAGGTGAGATCCGCAATGATCAGCCACCTACGAAGGGGCCGAACAAGAAATCAGACGTCGAACACATCAACATAACTTCGCTTTAGCTGATGTGCTTTACCCCCTACACTGCACCAGTTGAGCAACACGGTGAGCCAGCTGCTTTGGAAATCTTGATTCGCCTGCGTTAAGCACAGGAGAAAGCGGAAAGTTCGACCAGCCGATCTTGCAGGGCGACATTGTGGACATCCAGGTTTTCCAACATCCACTATTCAACTGCGCATGGTTGGTCATGCCAATGGTAGGAATCAACATACCATGACCATGAATGACCATGAATGACCATGAATGACCATTGTCCTATGATTATCACCTTTATGTACTGAAGCGGGCATTGATAGTGTATGGATAATAGCAAAGCCTGTTCAAGACCAAGCATATAAAACTATTTCAGCTAGTTCATATTAGAAATTTTATCAAAAATAAACCAGTCTATTCAAAACCAGTACGTAAATCTGTGACGACTGTAGCAAAAACCATTGAAAACCACCAACTCCACCAGGATCAGCCGACTCTAAAACTCACCATGGATCCCTTGGTCGACGCAGCGCACCGTGGATATCCATGCTGCTCAAGGCAGGTCTATGGTCCATCTGGTCCCCCTCCGGAACCTGAGGACGAGAAGAGGCCGCGCCAGGGCGGGGCGATGCGCCGAAAGGGGGATGGTCGTTGGGGTAGGCGGTGCATTCTTTCCAAACGCTAATGATTGAGCTATATTGGTTCAAACAAACATTAGTGGTTCAAAACCTTAGTGGTTCAAACAAACATGTTTAAGGATCAAAAATTCTGGCCCTTTTTCCGACTTCACCAGGTGGTTCGTTTTTGGATTTAAACAGTCAACAGTTCTTCCAACTTCTCGGAAGTTAGGGAGGCCGGACTAAATACATTGGACTAATCATGAGATTCCGATCGTCATCAACATCACCGTCATCATCTTCGTCCCACCCCTGGAAGATCTTTCCATGTTGCTGCTATTTGCGATGTTTATTTCATGTTCTGCATGATGAAGCGGAACTTTACCCATGAGCCC
Source organism: Symbiodinium kawagutii (assembly GCA_009767595.1). Lineage (NCBI taxonomy): Eukaryota > Dinophyceae > Suessiales > Symbiodiniaceae > Symbiodinium > Symbiodinium kawagutii. The sequence continues at coordinate 359,140 of VSDK01020618.1, forward strand.
TGTATGATCCCAGGGTCGATCTGAGTTGCAGCGAATCCAATCCGAATTCTCGTCCCGACAAGTGCAGGCGGTGGGTTGGAATGGTCGGAGGCGCAAAAAGGCTATCCATCAGACCCAAAGCCTCCAAAGTAACTAGGCTGGGAGGCCTACTCCCTTCGAATGTGCGATATGTCCCCATAAGGATGCCCCAAATACGTAGGTTTTTCCCGCCAAGTGCAGTGAGGAGAAGCTGTCGTTTTTTGTGGCGGGATTCTCCACCTAACCTGGTCCACTCCTGGCCAGGGAAGCTCGAGGGAAGCTGGTGAAGCCCTCAGTCTGGATCAGCTGATGGTATCCCATGGAAATAGGGAGTTCTTGGGATGCTTGGGGGGGCAACCCCCACCACAAGTGTAACCAAACTGTTGGAGACACCAAGCTCTGGTAGGACGAGATGCGTCAACATCCCCTTAAGTGGCATCATTGCGGAAACAAAAACCCATCCTCCAAGTCGCTTTCGACTTGGTTGCTTGACCTTGGCCCTTGGAATCTTTGGTTTCCCTGCTTTCCAGCACTGATCTCCTCGGTGTCCTGGGTCCCCCATAGCCGCTCAGGGCTGAGCAGCAACTCACTGACCGTTCGCCGCAAGCATAACTATGCATCCAAACCCTATAAGCGACTCAAAATGAATGATGATGAAATATGATGAACCTCGTGAAACTAGCGAGGTGAAATATGATGAAATATGATGATGAAATATGATAAAATATCATGAACCTGCTGAACATCTTCGTCCTTGTGGTCCCCAGATGGTATTTCCTTGGTTTCGAGCCCCAACTTTTAATGAGATGCAGAGACCAAGCTATCATGCGGCATCACCCATCAGAGTTTTCAACTGATCGCCTGTGGAAGGCGTGATATTTATGGATGCAATGACGATGTTGTCCGCTGGTTTGTAAACCAACTTATCCAACTATTGTTGGTTATTGCATTCATGTTATCCAACTACAGTTTTTTGGATGTTATCCAACATCTTGATCATGTTATCCAACTACAGTTATTTTTTATGTTTGTGGCTATTGTTGATGGTAAACAGCGATTCAAGAACATCTAAGAACGACTTGGTAACCAACGAGTATAAAGCACATCACCTGCAACAAATAACAACTACATAGCCGTCAGCAAATCACCAGCAAGTTAAACCCACTAACCATCGTAGTCATCAAGCAACCATCATAGTCACCAACCATTTCCCAACAACGTAACCATTGGCTGAACCAGCTGATCATCATAACAATCCATTAACCAACAACTGAACCAATCAACTTAAACAACAACTTGGCCAACTAATCATCATACAAAAACAGTTATCCACCAATTTAAACAAATCAACTTAAACAACAACTTAGCCAACTAATCATCATAAAAAACCATTATCCAACAATGTAACAAATCAACTTAAACAACAGCTTAGCCAACTAATCATCATAACAAACCATTATCCAACAATTTAACAAATCAACTTAAACAACAGCTCAGCCAACAAATCATCATAACAAACCAAAAACCATCAACCTAACAACTTAACCAACCAACCATAGTCATGAACTCCACAACCACCCGTCATCCAGGCACAACCGGGTCCTTTCCTGAACACCTTCTCCTCAGCCAGCACCCCAGCGAGATTGGTCCATCTAAGCATTCGGAGAGGATTTATTGCTTGGGATGATGGCAAAGCTGCGGTGAATGGTGGTTCATGTTGGTGAATGGTGGTTATTACAATAGTGAATTAATGATGACTCATAAGGGATTGATGTTGGTGAATGGTAGTTCATGATGCTTAATATTGGTTAGGAACATAAGCTGAACAAGATGTGATCAAGTTTAGCCATGGTTAACGAAAAGGATGATTTGGGAGTACCCCTATTTCGAGAAACCATCATGTTGGTTAGGAACATTTGACTATGTTTGGGACTGTAGTCCACAAGAATGATAATAAACCCTCCAAGATTGACGTGACAATGAATGACAGCATGTCCTCGGAGTGAAGCTGCCTGGGTACCCTTCCAGCGGCGGCCAAACGCCAGATCCAGTATGAATAATCATGGTTCGCTATTCATTCATGATAACACCTATTGTAATGCTATGCTTAGTGCAGTACATACTGCGTATTTAAGCAACCTAACCAACCCAGATTAACGATTCATTCATGATAGCACCTATTGTAGTGCTATGCTTAATGAACTACATACTGTGTATTTAACCAACCTAATCAACCCAGATTAACGATTCATTCATTATAACACCTATTGTAGTGCTATGCTTAATGATCTACATACTATGTATTTAACCAACCTAACCAACGAAGACTAACGTGAACAAGATGTGATACTTAGTCATGGTTCATAGTGTGAGTAACATTGACAAGGCTCGGGATCGGGATTCCAGGGTTAGTTGTGGTGTAGCTATTGCTTGTCATGCTTGGTGGGTTTGCGAAGGCTTCAACAAGCATGTTACACTTGAGACGTTTTTGGACTTTTACACAAGAGTTGAGAATGCTCCAAGTACACTATCATGCAGCCAAGTTACACTTGAGACCCTTCAAAGATTTAACAAGTGCAGCATTAGTCAACAAGTGCACCATTAATAAAGTTACACTTGAGACGTTTTTGGACTGCTCCAAGCTGCTCCAAGTGGTTGGTGTTGGCTGCTTTCTTTGAATTTCAAAGCAATAAGGGTTACACATCTGCGTTTGTCGCGTCCTGTTTTTCCTTTTCTTGCTTGTATAGTATGTGTATAAATCTCTCTGTTCCTCTTTGACTCCTCTCTATTTCTTTCTCATTCTCTCGCTGTGTGTTCGCTTGTCTCTCTGACTTTCTGTCTCACTTTATGTTTGTCTAACTGTCTGCAATGCTGTTTCACTCACATAGTGGTTTCTCAAAAAATGCTTGATCTATAAAACTATAAATGGTTAATATTGGATGATACCTGGGGGTCCCCTTATTTCGAGAAACCACCCAACGCACAAAAAGATGGAGTACCAAACGTGGGATATATGAAGACACTAACCATGCGGGATTCTAACCATTGGCAGCTAATACTGAACCATTGGCAGCTACTATTAGCTGTTTCCTAACAGTGGTTATAATTGTTCCTACCAGCTGTTAGGAAGCATTATTGGTTATAAATCATGGTTAATCATACCATGGATTATAAATAATGGGTTCTACATCATGGATTATAACCATTGGCAGCTACTATAAGGGTTCCTAACAGTGGTTTATAACCATTGTTGACCAGCTCCCAGAAACGTTGGTCGTGGGGGGCTGGGATCCTGTGGGGACCGGGCCCCGGATAGGGTCCCGACCTGGCCGCAGGGTGAGAAGGAAAGGCAGCGACAAGCGCAAGATCGAGCACGCATGCTTTGGTCGACTGGACTCAGTCACAGCTGAGGTGAAAATGGCCAAGGCCATGGTTGAGCCATGGTTAGGGATGGTTCGTATAGAGAAATAGTGGGTAAGTGTAATGGATAATGGTAAAGTACGAAGGATTGATTGTTAGGTATATGGTTAATTATCGATGATTAATCATGCTTGAGCAAAATGATCAATGCTCACGATTTAGAATGGTCAATGACTGTGAAAATTATCAATATAGTGATTAATATTCTATAGCTCATTATAACGGTCAAGGAACGGATTTTTGCATGGTTTATTACAGTAATCAATGAATGATTAAGAATGGTCAATGTTGGTTAGTAATGATTAAACTTGCGGGTGATATGAACTAATAGCGGTTCATAGCTGTTGCCAATGCTCAACAATGGTCATTATGCTACAGCTGGTCAAATGTGCATGCTAACATGTATATCATGACAGATCCAGCCTTTAAAAGCCAACAGCACCATGATTGGCAATCAATTATGGATAGTTCATTAATATGGATCTCTCATTACATACACAAGCTGTAGATGTTCAAGCTCATGAGATAGCACAATACCATGTATACGCTATTGACCAACAGCTAACAACGAGAGAAGCCATGAGTTATGCATCAACCCAGGTTTGATAATGCTTGTATTCAGGGGTTCGGAAAGATCATGAATAGCCTGGTCCCGGCGCTTAGTCTCCTTTCGAGCTGTTCGCTGTTCCATCAACGGCCAGAGCAAGTTACTAGCCATCATTTACCAACATTAACCAACACCAACCATCATTCATCATCATTAGCCAACATCAACCAACATCAACCCATGTCAACTAACATTCACCTTCAACAACCATCATTAACAAACTCTTCCATAAATGACCAGTATCCGTATCCGGCCGTCCGCCGATTCCATCTTTGCCTCCCAGGCTGGGAGAGAAGGTTTCGCCAGCTGAGGAGCGGTTTTTGCACTGCTGGGGCACGGGAAGCGAGTGGAACTTCAGCACAGCAACATGGTGGTTTCTCAATAGCTCGGGGTACCCCTCAAATCATCCAATTTCAATTATTGTTCATTAGTAATAAGACATCCATTTTTTTGCAGTTTCCAATTTTAAGTTCCACCAGCGCATGGAGAATGATGAAAGATGGTGAACAATGAACAATGGTTGACGATGGGTATAGTGGTGAATAGCAATACAGTACTAACTAACAGTTGGGTACAATGACCATCAGTCTGTATTATCATGCTATTTATTGACCACGATTAATTAATCCCTGTTGAGTAGTTACTATGGATAATGGTTCATTATTGTACTGTACTTAAACTTAAAACGATTGTTTGTCATGACTAGGAGAAGGTACAACCAATACTGAGAGATAATGGTTGATCATAGGGGTTCTAGTGGCAGTTTACTCGGTAAGCAGAAAACCTGAAGCGGACATGGGTTTCGGTCACATGGTTTTTTGTTCTTGAGCATATATCTATATTGGCGAGTCTATATTTCATTTCCCTGGGTGTATCGCGCGGACACGTTCATCAACAACAGGAAACGTGTAATCGTATGGGCAAAGACAAACCCAACAAACAGCAATGATCTGTTGCATTGGAAGCTGCATTAGAGAAGGATAAATCACTGGTTTTGCGGTTAACAAATGGGACCATGATTTACCATCATCATTCCCTATGATGAACTCTCATTGAACCGTCATGGTTTCAGGTTACCTCATGGACATCCTCAGATGCCAACGGCAGATGTTCAGCAACCAGCTGCTATGGCAGATGCGACCCAAGCTGGGGATCGTGTCCGAAATGACCGGTGAGGTGTCACCCATGATGTTTCGATGATCAAATCACCACCAAACCCGTTGGTGTTGTGATTCTACTAGTAGGTTGCTATTTCTGTAGGTTGATCCCGGAAAATGGACCACTGGAATCCTGATCACCTGAGCTGCGCGATAGGGTCAGCATTGTCAGCACGGCTCACCTTTTCGTCAGCAGTAGGGTTGGTTCTTACCTTTTTATGGCTATCTTTTGCATTCTTGCTGGCCAGGAAGACCCTAAGGGCAAGGGCAAGGGCAAACGGCCTGAGATGGCCAAGGTGGAAGCAGCGCCAGCAGAGCTGTTGATGGGTTTTCTCGAAAAACATTTCATTTTCACCGTTTCAAGATTTTTTCAAGATGTGTTTTTCTCGAACAAATCTGATTTCTTAAGATTTGCTTCTTTGGAAAAAACAACAGTTTGTTCATTTTCTTTTCAAGAAACAAATGAGGTATGGATGACTTGGAAAAAATGATGGCACCTGGTCACAAATTGTTCTGCTTATTTGGCTAGCCACTATTGGTATAGGACACATCATGATGCACTATCGGCGTCCCTGTGAAGTCACTCTGGCAGAAGCAGAGTTGTTGATCGACTAGCCCTAAGGCATCATCAGTTGCTGGTTGGCGATTTTATGCACTTTGACTTTCACGAGAATTGACTAAGAGTGCGATTGGTTGACTATTTTGTTCATAGGGGTGGTTCAACAACCACACAGGCTGTTACTTCACCGCTTAACTCCCATGGGTGTGACTCATTTGTTTATTTTTTGTGGCACTCCCAGTTGATTGATTTCTGGCCGTGCGAACCGTTTGAGTACTGCATATATAGTGATTCAACATGATTCAACTACGGATCATGCAGTCATCCTACCCGCATAGTGTATTTGATTACAGTCACACACACACACGTTTTACATGTTTGTCACATTTAATGATTACTAGACAATATATAGTCTAATATGCTAAGCTTCACATATATCTACATTAGATACATTACCCACATAGTTCCACATGTTATTTCTATATGTCCATGCCATCTGTGACAGATGTCCATCCCTGACAGGGCTTCGTCTCCCCCTTCGCGCGCTCGCGTGGAGCACGGCGGTGAGTGTCGCTTTCGACGTGACCAAAAGGGGAGCCGGGGAACCGCCACGTGGTCAGGGCCTGGCCCAGGGGCCGCCCACGTGGTCACTGGGGTGGACCCCCTGGCAACCGACATCATCCGACATGCCTTGTCTGCGCTGAGGATCCACCTTCTGCTCCTTCAGGCGGGTTGCTCTCTTGCGCGCGGTTGATCGGCGATGAGAAGATTGTGGATTTCTTTTCGTCGTTTTTCGGGTGATCATTTCATGTCTGTTGGGGGAGAAAATGGATCATTTCAGTTGCTGATTATTTCATGTTGGTGGTGATCATTTTTGGAACCAACATCCTATCAACATCTGATACTTGTGTCTTTTCATGGTGGCACACTGATATTCCATCAACTTTCAAAGTTTGTTGCTGGTGTTCCATGGATATGTGTTTCTTGGTGGAGACAGATTGCCACCGGCCCTGATGCTTTGGGATCAGGCAAAGGGAAGGACGTCCCCAGGGACGTCCCCAGGGACGTCCCCAGGGACGTCCCCAGGGACGTTCCCAAGGATGTCCCCAAGGACGTCACGAGGCTGACTGGACGGCGGGCGGTGAAGCTGAGGCATGGCTGGCAGATGATCACAGCGAGCCGAGGGCGGCAATTGAGATTGATCAACATTGATACTGTTGATGGAGGAAATCCTGCACCACCTGGGATGATTAAACCCTATAAATCATGGGATAAACAACCAACCAGCTGGTGCAGGATTTCCTCCATCAACAGTAGTACCCAAGATTGATCACCAAGTGGCTACCATTGATCAACCCAAGACCTGGTTGTGTTATTCACATGGATGGTTTTGATCAACATTGATCAACAATCGAGCGCAACAATCCCAAGACGTGCTAGTGTTTTTCTACATGTGTGGTTCAGTGGTTCAGCAAGTCGCAACACTGGCTGGTAGTAGGGTGGCGAGCTGGATAGCCCGTACCCTTGGTTGCTCCCCAATGCCATGACCGAACTAGTCGTGTGAACTACCCCCCCTTTGGGATGGTTGGTGATAACCCAAGACCCATACTGTACAAGGTGGAGCCATATTGGAGCCCCTTCATGATCATAGCTCCGGCAAGTACTAGTTATGGTAGGTATATCTATAGTTAAAAGGCTCACAAACCAAGTGGGTGTTTCTCAAAATAGGGGTGGCTTCAAATCATCCATCATTGGTCATCCTAATAGACCAGGCATTTTGTGGGCTTCCCAAGCTGGCTTACGAAGCACCCATGACATGCGTGGATGGGGGCGCCACCATGCGTGGTCGCATGCCATGGCACGCCATGGTTGAGCTCCCCACTGGGAGGTCAGCATAGTGGATGCCAACCCCAGCTGCTTGGTGATCTTCTGGTGATTAGCGAGGACTTGGGAACCCCCAAGTGATGGATGGTTTATAGTGGTTAAAAATGGTTAAAATGGTTGGTTTATTATGGACAATGGTTGATAGTGGGTCAATTTCATGCTTAACAAGGGGACTACAAGCAATCATGGGGGACATACCAACCATAATAGTTGGAATCTATCACTAGAAATCGTAAAACTAACTGGATGTTACTGATGATGCGTACCTGATGGTGGTTTGTTTGTTTGTTTGTTTGTCTGTCTGTCTGTCTGTCCGTCCGTCCGTCCGTCCGTCCGTCCGTCTGTCTGTCTGTCTGTCTGTTTGTTTGTTTGTTTGTTTGTTTGTTTGCTTGTTTGTTTGTTTGACCCCTCGGCTGATCAGCAGACAGCTGAGAAGCCAAATGGGTTTCTGGCGAGGGCAAAACAAGGTCACCTCCCGGACGAGATTAGGTTACTCTCTTGATGGGGATAAATGATCATCTAGGGATGGTTGCAGGGGTACCATCATTTGCGGACCCATATGGTGGTTTCTCAAGTCACAGGGGTGCCTCCATTTGTCATCCCGTTTATCAACCATTTATAGTAATGAACCAATGTTAGTCTTAGAGGTTCACTATGGCTTCAGAACCCCCCATATTGGCGATATTGTTGGTTCTCATCCCCCAACATTCCCCAGGTCCACCCTCAGAAAAACCTTTGAAATGGCCATGCACCATCGAACTCGCCTAGGCGCTCCCCTTCCGCATAAAGCCATAGAACTCATGGACTTTCCAAAACCCTATGAACTTCCACATAAAACCCTATGGAATAGCCATAGAACCATAGAACTCATAAACTTTGGCCAACTCCAATGGCACTTCCCCTGCGTTGCAACATGCAGGCGCCCGGAAGCACCGCTGGACGTCGACGTCGCGAACGCGAAGTCGCGGCGTCCGGAAGAGGGCTATCCAACGCCGTCGCAGGTGCCTCCTGGGGGGTTGAAGGCGTTGATGGGAACGGGGTCTTCAGCAGGTGTGAGTTGGGCGAGTTTACCCTATACAAGTGGTTTAATCCAAGGGTATAATCTGGTTATGAGTTGGTTTGACATGGTTTATGTTGGGCTAGACTATGTTAAGCCAACTTAGTTGATTATAAACTGTTATGACCACTTGTAGTTTCACCATGTTTCACCATGTTAAATAAACTCAAAACACCATGCAAAACCATATGAAACCCAGCATATGGAGGACCACCTTGTGTATGGGCACCTAGTGCTTAATGCAAGGTTATCCATGTAACGATTTGTCGATCAATCAAAATCCCTTCAACTATGGTAATGATTGAATGATTGATCTATTGTTGTTTGATAATGGTCAAGCCTTAAACGATAACCATTGGGAACCTACAATGGTCATTATCAGTAAGAAGCATTGAATAATGGACGAGATGGTCAACGGTGATTAACAATGGATAGTAGATCAATAAAAACATTCATTCATTCATTCGATAATCGTCGTTAAACCACTATCAATTACCAGCAATACCATTTAAGTGTAATCATTAAGATGGTAGTTGAATTGGGTTGATAATCCTTGAATCATCATCATCAATTAACGAGAGTGATTTCATCTTTCCTCCTTCTTGAGGGTTGATGATTAGTAGCGCTTAATGAAGTTGTTCGACTTGTCATTTATTTGTTAACTTGAACATTGTATTATCAGGACTTGCTTTGTCAGTTTGGTCCAATGTTGACGATGATGAACTCGGTTTTTGGATTAAACTTTTGGTTTGGAAATTTGATTTAATTACTAGTCAAGTTTTGGTTAGCGGTTGGTTCGAGATTGAATAGTCGATCATCAGTTTAGAAGCCATCAGTCATGAATATTTCAAACCAACACTGGTGTCTGGCAAGGTGTTTCCCCTGGAAGTCACAAATCACCATTTTGGTAGATCATCTATCTATGGTGCATTGTCCACTTCCAGGTTAGTTAACCAGATAAAATGTAGTGGATTGCCAAATATGTATGGCTTAGCCATATTGGCTGATTTTGCACTCTCAACGACAATTGCCCAGCATGAACACTTCACGAGCACGCACTGGGTTCATTCCCAGAAGGTGTGCACGAAGCACATTGAGGAACTCGAAATTCAGTTCTATCATTCATACGGGTCCCTCTTGAACCTATTGCTTCTTGAACTGGAATCCGATTTTGTCAGTCCATGTTTTGCGCTACCACTTCGTTGGAAGTTAATGGAGCTCAACCAGTACAGTTGTGATTCTGGTTCGTGAAGTGACACCATCTGAATTCTGGCTCATCTTTCTGTATCCTAAACATTCTTGCAGAGTGGTACCCCCATGGTTATCAGTTTGTTTACAAGCCACTTACCAGTAAGTACAATTATATCTTCATAAGTTAGTTTACAAGCCACTTAACTTAAGTACCAGCTATATCTTCTATAGCTGGTAGTTACCCTCGTTGCCTATCCTAACAGCGGGGTGCCACTCTTCGGTGATTGCTGATCAACCACCGGGGAAACTCCTGCAGGCCAGAGTGAGCCCGCAGTCCAAAGGCGGCCACGATGGGATGATGTGCTGGCCATGGCTATAGGGCAGGGGTAGTGACAAGTAACGGCGGCGCTGGCTTTCCCTTGATTTTGATAGGGTTGGTGCTGGTTATCAATGCTTGATATGGTTATCAATGCTTGATATGGTTATCAACGCTTAATGATAGTTATATATATCATCCATACATGAGCAGCGTCAACGGGCCTGGTGGGTAGATGTGGAAGGGTTGTTTGCGATGGTAAATATTCAGCAAAAAAATGGCTGCTTGTGGTTTGATGATGCTGAAGAAGTTTCCGCACCAATGATATATTCAATGATAGATTTATCATAGGTGACCATCATGAACCATCATCAAGTTTGATCAATCAGAATCTAAAAGCCTCAGTCATGATCAACCACTATCAAACATCCAGACGGTCGTCAGCACAACTCCGGATCCGCAGATGACTCTGCTCCAGGTTGGTTCGCAGTGTCCCGCAGTTGGCTGGTTGGACGAAAATCCCAGTGTTGAACCCAACTGCAGTGCCAACAACTATGAACAATGCCAACAATGTGATGAATAGTACAAAGTAAAATATGGTAAGTGAACAGTAAAATGATTCGCAATTTATACATCATTTTACAGTATCGACTTTAGTAGCATAAAGTGGCATATAAGCTAGGGAATGGTCGCTAATAGCAGGAACAGCCGTCGTTAAGCAATGATATTCATGGTGAAGTTTTGCAAAACTGACGTCAAAGGCAGATTAAACATCACATGCGTTCATTAGCCACCACTAGATGTCATTTACCCCTTATTGACCTTGCTCAACTATTCTAAGCCATCATGAACCATCATCACAAACATCTATGACGTCGTCATTACAATCATACTTGTTCTGACTATTGTGACTGTTACTGCTGATTTTCTTGCTATGACCACCATCAAGCAGCTTTGAACCATGCCAGAATTGCTCCCTACCAGGTGGGCCTTGCTGGTTAGAAGCTGGTTCATAAGCCATTGAACTGTAGTTCTACCATTTGCCTGGTAGTTACCCTACTAACCCAACTTAGACTAGTTAAGAACCAGTTGTTCTATCTGGTTTATTCTAGCTATAAACCAACGACTAGGGCCGCTGGTGACAACGGGCCCACCTTGCAGCTGATCTTCTGCTTCTCCGCACCTGGGCTGTCCACAGGCGGTTCTCCAAGTGCCAAGGCCGCCATTGGTGGCGGGTCCATGGTCGACGAGGAAGACGACGGCGGGTCCGATGAACTCAGGGCGTTTGGAGATGCCAGGAGGTGACAGAGGTTGTTGTGCTGGTAGTAGTGGTAGTGGTAGTAGTAGGACGATGATGATGATGATGATGAAGAAGAAGAAGAAGATGATGATGATGATGATGGGGAGCCTGATGTTGTTGACGTATGCTGTTGATGCTAGTTTTCATGTTGTTGATGATGTTGTTGTTCACTATGCCAGCACTAGTTATTCTTTCGATGGCCACTGTGGTGTTGTTGTTTTTGATTGTTTTTGTTGTTGTTGTTGATGTTGTTGTTGTTGTTGTTGTTGTTGTTACTGTTGTTGTTACTGTTGCTGTTGCTGTTGCTGTTGCTGTTGCTGTTGCTTGTGCTGCTGCTGTTCTTGTTGCCGTTGTCGGTGGTGGTCGTGGTGTTTGCTAGTAGACGAGATGTTCGAGAAAACACATCTCCTAGCAAAACTTTCTGTTTCACTAACCCTCTCAGCATGCTCATATCCAGCGCAAGTCATTGTTGTTCTTATACATATCATATGTGCTGAACGTCAGTTACTAGCTTTGTCACCCCACTCTGCGTAACTTGCATGGCATTGTTCTGACCAGGACATAGTCCTACTTGTCGTAATTAAATCATGACATGGGATGACAACTATCAACCATGAAATCCGGTTCAACGAACTACTGATTGATATGATGGTTGGCCAACTGACTTTCTTGGAACACCTGTTGGTTAACTAGCTGTGGGTTGAAAGAACGATTCGCGGCCAGGGGTACCCACCCCTTTAGAGGGGGAGCGGTTTGGAGCTACCATTCTGACACGTTCTAACCAAATGATAGTTGCATTTGCCCAAAAATGGTTTACCCCTATAGCTGGCTGATTACCCTATTTACAATCATCATAGCTGGGAATGATTTACCATCATGAAACTGGATAAACCCAGTTGGAGTTCTGTGTTTTTCAGCTAACCGAATGGTCAGCAGCTAAAAACTGTGAATTCATTGAGCTGATCATGACTTTTTTGTTGATGCTGCCAGCGTAACAGCTGCTGGTTACCAACTTGGTGATGCTAAGGTACTAGCTGAACTGCCGCTATCTGGTTATGAATGAGCTACATCTAGCTTTTGGTTTTCTTAACATGTCCAAAAAACAATACAGTAGCTACTTCCTGATTACTCGCGGCCCTGAAGTTGTTCAACAACTTAGGGACTTGTGAGCTAGTTGGTTGATTATTGGTTGATATCTGATGGTTAATGACTATTGGAGCTGTGATGGTTACCAATAATAATCCAACAATCCAGCAGGCAACTTGGTGATCACTATCTGTATCTATTGGTTAGGAATGGTCCCACATGCTGCTAACCACCATTAAAAAGACACCTCCTAGCTCATGATGGTCAACTAATTATGGTTATGATGTTCAACTGTGATCATGATGCTTTTAACTGTGGTTATAATTTTGATGGTATACCTCCATACATTGGTATCACTATTGGTTCTGACTGATTAGCTAGCGGGATATCCCCAAAGCGGTTGTCATGCGCCCAGTTCCCAAGGTAGCGGTAACCCTCCGCCAAGTTATGAATGCTAATTCCTATGTACATGGATGTTTCTCAAAAAAGGGAGCCCCAAAAATATGGTTGGCTTAGTGCTATGGTTAAGATTGGATGATTTGGGGGTTACCCCCGACTAATAAGGAAAAAACATACAACTCGAAAAAAAAAAGCAGCGATGTGACTAACAAATCCACCATTGTAGTAAAAAAACCAGACATTTTTGGGGTACCCCTATGGCTTCAGAAACCACCATACAACCATCTATTTAAGTAACAAATCCATCATTTTAATGGATTGATATTGTGTAAATATCACATATTTAATCAACTACTCATCTATTACTGATGGATTTGTTACTCAAATATTTGACAGACCAACTATTCACCAACTAATTTATTCGAAACAAAGTTCCACAAAACCCAACAAATCCACTACTCAACCAGCAAATCCACCATTCTGACTATTTACCCATAGTGAATGAATTCAATCATAGCTGATTCATCACTTGATAGACCAACTCAACCAACAAATCCACCATTCCGACTGGGGACCATTCCTACCTCTCGTTGGTGCTTCCGTTGTGACCCAGGCCTTTAGTGCCGTGTCCCGACTGCGGACGAAGCTTCAAAGCAGAGAGCACCTCGGAGCGTTGCTGATCCGGGCTGACCCAGCGGCGGATTCCATGGGGATTCAGCTGATGGTTGATGGTGTGGGTAGGGGTCAGGTAGTGATTGATGATGCTTATCATATGGTTGAGTGGGGGTTAAGTAGTGGTTGATGATGGGAAATGAAGGTAATTATGATGGTTGTGTATTGGCTGATGATGGTGAATGATGGGAAATGATGGTTGAGTAGTGGTTGATGATTGCTACTGATGGTGAATGATGAATGGTTTCCTGATTACTATTGGTTGATTTATCCTAAGGATGATTCATGATGGATGACTATTGGTCAATGATGACTAATAATAGACCGTGGTCAAGCTTGAATCCTTGCATGTGCGTTGATGGGTTGATGCGACTGGTCACTTAATTGGGAAGACAACAACTGTGAAACATGAAGAGCAACAAGCAATGTTAAGGATATGCTAGTGAATAGTGGCCAGCTACTATTGTTGAATAGCGACTGCCAATGAACTATGATATGATCAGCAGTAGCTAGGAAGCGAACAGTGAAGCTGCAAGAATCCAAGGACAGCCCATGTAGCCAGAAGTCCGTTGATTCCTGGCCCCAAATGGGAGCACCGGAGCAGCTGTGCTGGCCTCGCCCAGGCTTAGAGAAGCATCAGAAGATCTGCAAGAAGGTGGAGCAGCTGAGAATCCGCCACAGGATATCACTGCTCAACATGCGACCTGGAGCCAGAGGTGACATTCCCCAATGGCTTAGGAACAAAAAGCTGCTGGATGATCATATCGCTGAGTCACTCAACATGCTGCTATGCTCTGGGGTCAGTGAATGGGGACCCCCAATGGCTCGGGAACACAGTGACAATGGTGCTTGGTGCTCTGCTGGCTACAGGTCTTTCAGCAGAAGCGGAAACAATTCAACAGCCCGGCACCACAGGGCTGCAGGATCGAGGGGTTTCCACGGGCATCCAAGTATCAAACATGGCTTCCCATCGTGGAAACGGCTAGGGGCGATGGTGATATGGAACCAGAAACCATGCTGATACTCTGCCAAGCTTCAGAGGCCTTTGCTACCAACCTGCCAGTTGCTTGCTTCACATATGCATAGTGCTATCCATACATAAGAGGCCCAAGGTGATCATCTATGCTGGATCTTGTTGTTCAATGCGTGAGCAACCAACCGTTCTCGTGTGGCTTG
>VSDK01020618.1:374006-388418 GCA_009767595.1 Symbiodinium kawagutii
TGCTGAACCATGAGCAATCATCATTTGATCAGTATTGCTAGGCATCAACAACCATTATCCTTTGTCAATGACCAACATGGTAATTCATGAATGACAACAGATCCATAAAACCCTTTATGACCATCTCCATATTGGTTCGTTGTGATTTAAGATTGATTTGATGGTTTTGAGTTCTTAACCTCATGAGAATTCATTAATCGCCACCGTGGCTCAAAATGACAAGTTAATCAGCGGTTGTAATTCTTTCCAATTCCGTTGATTGACCGCATGGTCGGTTGAATGGTTCCGTTGAGCGTCATTGTAATTATTGATTACAATCCCTTATTGAATATGGACCATCATTAGTGAGGTTGCTATTGTTCATAAGCGGGCAAATTGATAGTTCACTGACCACATTGATTCATCACTATTGATTATTGTTACTCACCGACCAAGATTTTCCGTGATTGATCATTGTAAAACATCATTATCTATTAGTTCCACACCATTTTAAACTAGTATTAACTCGGCTGAACACTATTCACCATGATCAACCAGGCTGGAAACGCTACACAGAATGTTGAAGAATCTGAACGTGTTCCAGCTTGACCATTGCGATCTATCCTAGGACCAAAAGATACGAATGTTAAGAGCAAAAGAAGCCAATGAAGTCGCGATAAGAAAGAACTGCTTCTGATTTTGCTGGCAGGGGCATAAAGCTGCTACTGAACCTGCTTGAGACGAAGAAATGTACTGGCCAGTTATGAGATGAAATGAGTCTGACCCTTGCGTCACCTACATCCCCCAAACAGCTGCCATTGGTAGACAATTTGTACCACACCATCATGGCTCATGAAGGATAAAAGATGATAAAAGCATTATTAGCCACTATTCATCACCTTTCACCGTGCAGTTCGCAAGTCAAAATCCAACATCCTACATCCATCAACCCCCAACATCTAAAGGAACTACATGGTTCACCCTGTAGGCCTTCATCCAACAGCAGCTGGTTGGAACGCAGACCTCGAGGTGTTGCGAATCGCCTGGGCGAGTTCGACAACGCACAGGAGCTCATTGCCAACGCCACCAGGCGGGAGCTCTCGGTGGAACCTTGGGGTGGTTGGATGGTGGGGTGGTTGGTGATGCTTGGGAAGCAGCCAGTCATGATGCTTGGGGTGGTTGGGTGGTCATGGTGGTTGGTGAATTTGACGGGTAAAATCATGAAGAATGGAACGTGGAGAATCATGATGGGTATGGATTAAGGTTGATGTTACAAGTCGGTGGTGGTGATGAATGGTGTTTGGGGAGAACACTTGGGTCAGGATGTTCAATGGTTGGTCGATGTTTGTTGGTCAGTAACTATGGTTGGTGGTGCATTGGCTGATCATGGCATTAACTCCAGTAAAACGATGTTTTTTGATTAAACCACCAATTGCAATGGTTGAACAGAAGCCATTATGGCTTCACGCTCGTTAATATGCTTTAAGAATCGTGCAGAAGAAAGGCTGGCCGATGTTTGATGAATGTTCGTGATTTATGATGGCTCGTACCGTTTATTTTGAGGGCCATCATAAGCATCTCTTCTGTAGCTGGTGTACCATACTGAATCATTTTTTCCCTGTGGTTGTCGGTCCTTATCCCCCGTGAGTGGTTGGTTAATATGCTGGACCCACAGACCTTTCTCTGAAACAGCTGCAAAAGTGATGGGGTTTATTTGTTCTCAGCAGCACAGCAAAACTTTGACACACAAGAACAAGCAAAAGCGACCAACTGCAACCAGTGTCAGCCAACGATTTAGCAGGTTTGATGCTGGAAGAAAATCCATCCATATTCCTAGCCATTATTGGCACGAGTAACCATGGTGAACCACCTGTAACATAACCTTTGATCACCAGTAATTGCCAACCATTCCAACATCAGAAAAGCAAGTACACATGGTTTTGAATCTCTGGCAGGATGCTTAAGAGACATTGTACATAGAGGGGTTGGAAGTAGTTCGAGGTTGCACGCTTTCTCACGGCATTGGCGTGCTCTCTTTGGCATTGTGGATTTTGCCATTCAGGTGTCATTTTGCACGGATTAAATTATTGCAAATTAACTATTACTATTCTCTCTTATTCACCATTGTCAACATTTATTATTAACCATTATCCGATAATCACTATCCCACACAATGAACCATCCTATATCAGCCATTATCAACCTTTCGCAACTGTTATTCCCCAATAGTAAGCGTTATTTCCTGACCTTCGCCAGTAATTCCCAACCATTTCGCCCAGCAAAGATGATGCCCTTCCCTTCTCAACTGGGGCCACTGGACCGGCCTGGCCACCCGCTCCCAGGAGCGAGAAGCAGCGGGAAAAGGAGAACCAGGTGGAAAAGTCCTCGAAGAAGGACTCCGCACAGCTCGACTGCGCCGCCGGGTCGTCACCTGGTAGAAGGAGCAAGGAGAAAAAAGTGATCAAGGATCCAAAAACATTGGAAAAACCAGAATTATTTGGTAGGACCCGGCAAGAAATCAATTGATTGTCTCTGATCTTAGCGATCCAGTAGGACTACATCATGTTTGTTTTAGATTGGTACCTGTTAAGTAAGTATTTGAAACCCAACATATTTTGAACCTGTTCCCCTGGCTACTCTGGTTGCCCTTCGAATTCATCATGATCATTCCCGGCAATCTGCAATGGCCAGGTGATTTTGCTCAAGATGTTGCTGTTCATTGGATCCAGCTGGTAGATACACCACGTGTTGCACCACCCATGCATTTCTAGTGGTTGATTCTATGCATTGTGAGTGCTAGATCCAGTTGTCACGTTGTAACATTCCTATTTCAGTTATGGGTCAATATGGATCCAAACATGGGGTAGATCAACATCCCAACGAGGACTAGTTCGGTAATAGTTTTGGTCATTTCTTTATGGGATGCGAACAGCTGGGGTCATCAACTGCCCATGACCCATCTTGACCTGCAACTGCTGGATCACAAACATCGGTTCCACCATGGTACCCAGTACTCGGCGGCAGCTACGCTTTGAAGAAGTATTGAAAGACCACTGTTGAAGAGAAACTTGGAGCTCTGAGACTAGAACCAGCAGAACCAGCCAGGGTAGCTCTACAGGGCACATTGACCTGTTAGAATCATCTCATTTGTCAACAGTTGGACCGGCATCCCTGTACCTGTGCGGTTGAGAGAACATGCAAGGACTGGACCAAGCAGAGGAAAATCTGTCTGGGACAGCAGATTGAAATAGCAACATGTGATGAATGAGTTATGTGGTATTTTTATGTAGGTATCTTTTTGAAGTTGAAATATCCAAGACAAGATACTTTACGTTTGTGCATATATATGTGATGTGTTTTGTCCCCGATCGTCTTTGAACAAAAAGGTGCTCCCTCCTTGGGGTTTTATTCCTGGGTGTATTGCACAGTAATTTCCTTTGGAATATCTAAAGCTTCCAGCCCCAAAATAGCCTTTGTTTCCTTGTTATCCATCTAAGTGTAGCTGTCTACCGCACATCATCCGGTCGACCGAGTTCAACTTGACATAGTTGCTCCTGTTACCCCCGTATGGTTGTTGGATGTTGGGCGTTACATCTGCCATTTCAAGAACCACCAATTCAATCAGAGTCCAGGAGAAAGGTTCCGTCCCGAAGTGGAAAGCACAGTTTGCCGCCTCAGCGGGCAAGGATGTTAGCCATCATTATGCGAGGTTGTTCGGCAATTGATCATCATTAAACATCAATATCATGATCACTGGCTATTTTAATCACTGGATGTTGATCATCAATTAAAATCATTGACATTCAAACATCATTAATGACTGGCTATGTTTTTTTATCTCGTTTATCACTGGAGTGGTGGATGTGAACATCTACAGGAAACCCTTGTTTTAACCAGCAATTACAAGGGTTTCCTGGAGATCCCGTCAACCATTTTCGGGAGTTCAAGACTACCCAAATCCAGCATGGAGGATGGGATCTCATTAGGATACCTTCTGTCGACAAGGAACTGGATCATTGTAGTCTATGAGCTGAGAATATCAGAATATCAGAATATCCATAGAGCCAGTTCTGAATCATGAAAACCGCTGAGCTGGACATAGTCGTGTTCTGCACCTAGCTGGTCATGATAGGTCTGCTTGTCATGAGGCCACACGTTGAAAAACAAGTTGAAAAGAAACTCCTATTAGGGCACTTTTGTGGGAGATTACACTGCTGGTTCTGCCTACAAGTGATGATACTACCGGCGATTTTTTGGATAGGAACCAAGCACTTGGAAGCACTTGGAAGCACTTGGTGGTGCTGTTTGGTACACCATAAACCCGGATTTTTTGAGGATCTGGTTGATCCAAGAAGCCTCAAACCTCCCAGCCACCCGTTGCATGGGTGTGAGCTCCATGGGCAAAATCTTCACCGTGAGAACATCGTCTCGTCCACTAAATCAAACCATCTCACACACTTCATAAGATGATTTATGGCGGGAAATGGCACCTTTCACAGGATCATACAATCACTTCTCATAGATTTCCAGACACCTGGATCAGTGATTCCATGATATCAGACGCTTCATGAAGCAGTGATTCACCTGGATCATTAAATCAAATGATCTCAGACACTTCATAGATCAGTGATCTTATGATCATAAAAACCTTATTTAAAAAAACCGTCATTTCCAGGTCGTAAAACCATCCCACCTGGATCAGAGATCCATAACTTCACTTCACGTGAAAACCGCTGCCATTTTTCATGACGCCCAGGTCGTTGGCCTTCCGGCAGGCCATTCTGGCAGCAAAGGCGCCTTAGTTGGATCCAAGTGCTGCCACTGGTTGACAATGATGGGTAGTATCGATGGTTAACCTATTATAGTGGTTAATAGTGGTTATTATCACCAACCAGTGGTTAATAATAGGGGATAATAAGCAACAATAATGGTTTAAACAACCACTGGTTGGTGGTTTGATTCACATTTTCTATTTTCCATAGTAATTATTAACAAATGGTTGGTTGACTACTATTTTTCATAGGGGTTGAAACCACCAACCAGTTAACAGTGATGGTAAATCATGCTGGTCTCATGATCGACAATCATGGTTGACTAGTTTTCCACGTGCTTCTTGAATTGCTTGGTGAGATCTGTGTGTCCACATCTATGACATCGATGCTGCCTCAGATATCACAACAGCACAGTGGAATGGTGGAAGCAATACCATTCGTTCACCGTTCAACGCATGGCGTTGCACCAGACCGTTTGCTGCGTAGGGAAACCATCGTTTTTGGGGGTGCCACCATGTATAGACGAATCGTGACAAGCCCACATACCTGGGAAAATCTCTGCATGATGGTAGAAATGAGACCATCTCTCCAACTCGGCGAGGCTCAACCTGGAATATGAGTTCTGATTTTTCTTGAGTGATGCGATGGAACGATTAGATATCGCATGATATGGTTATAGTCTGTGTATAGGAGCATGCGATTCTATACGTACGTATTATGTGTGTACATAGATAACTATATGTTCTCTTGTAGATACAGATACATACATTTGTACAATACATGTGTGATATGGCTAGGGGTCCTTCCTACTTCGTAGGCTCAACATCTAGAGGATGATTTTTTGATAGCTCTAGTTTGGATATCCCAGCATGTTTCTTGGGGTGAAAGTTGGTGCTGCACCGTTTTCAAATGAATGAAACATAGTCCAAGTAGTTGATTAATTGAATGGTTGGTGAGATGTTCATCCATCTAATCCTGTTTGCTCAGGGATCAATCCTGTTTATCCAGCTAATTGGTTGATCAATTTCCCAGCCTGTTTGTCCAGCATATCCTACTTGATTCGTTAATCCAACTGATTAGTTGTTTCTATCCTTGTTGGCCAAATCTTAGTCCTATCCAACTAGTTACTTGTTTCTTAGCTTATCAGATTAGTTTAGCCACTGCTTATAGTTTATCAATTAGGATAAAACTTATTCACTTATTCGTTTTTCCTAGTTGATTAGTTTATCTCTAATCCTGTTTATCCAGCCAAGATAGAAACGACTAACTAGTTGGATAAACTAATCAACTAATCAACTAATCAACTAATCCACTAATCAACTAATCAAATAATCAACTAATCAACTATCTAGGTCTTGGCCAAGAACTGTTTGCTCAGTCCTATCCTTCGCCCGTTGCTCACGGATCATCACACGGCTAGGGCGCCTCGGGCGACTCAGAAGCTGCCAAGAAGGTGTGGCCGCAGGGGGTGGGTTGAGTGGTTGGTTAAGTTGGCTTGGCTGGGGTTGGGTTGGCTTGGGTTGGCTTGGGTTAAGTATCAGATCTGTTTCTTGGATCATTCCCATCGAAAATGAGAGGCTTGGTGGATTTGTTCTGCTTTGGAATGTTTTCTTTGATCTCAGACAACTCTTGCACAAGTCCATTGCCCAAAAATAGTTATATGAATCTTCCTCCCAGAATTCCATGCTGAGCAGGAAATTGACTCATTTCAGGGGGTCACGAGGGTTTCTGACGGCAAGGAAACGCATTTTCGAATCAAGATCAACTACTATCATCCATGCTTAACCATCACTTTTCACCATTCTTAAGCATTATCAGCTACTATCATCCATGCTTAACCATCCCCTTTCACGGTTCTTCAGCACTTCCACACAACGAGGTTCTGTCGCTGCCCAGGCCGCGGAGATTCAGAAGGAACTGCATGCTGCCAATGTGGCCTCCGGAGGAAATGTCATGGAAGCTGACATGGTGAAATGCCAGGAGCCTCAAAAGTCAGCTGCTCATGGCTGCCCAAACTGCAGGACCCGGGCCCTTTAGAGGGGGAGCGGTGCCAGGAGCGGCCCCCAGGAGTGGCCGGTCACCAAAGGGTAGATAGTGTGGCTTGACGATGGGTTTTCCATGCGACAATGTTTTCTCATGGCGATGTTGATCCATATGTCAACCACCAGCTCTTGTTTTTTCACATGCCCAAACTTGTTGTTGGCATGTGGATGAACATCCCTAAAAAGGGATGCCCATGATTTACCTCTCCTGGATCCCTGCCATCAGAGATTCCTATTCTCACATGATCTCATATGGCTGTCTGAACAGCCCATAAATGACCAAACTGTTCGTCCAATCGACGTTGAGATGCGAAGAACCATCCATAAACTTGGAATTATTGGTACTCTGACGAATTCACTTGGTTCCGTGGAAAATCCACCCTAGAAATAGCTAGTTCACCGATCAAAACTGGTGATGAGCTTAAAAGCACTTAACCTCCAGGTGTGTTTCCCAGAGTCTAATGACCAATTGCCATATCCACTTCTCAATATTTCTCACCGAAATCGGTGGTTGTGACCTGTTCTCTTCACCTGACTCACCTTCCTCCTGGTCGCAAAAATCAAGGCCCTCACTGCGGGAGAACCTTCAACGAGGAGGTGCTCTGGTTGCAGATGGGCAGTGGAATGGTTCCGCTGGTGGCGCACAGCGGGTGGTCGTTGCGCATGGTGAAGCTTCTGATGTTGAACAACTGAGTCGTTCATCCATGTTTTCCTTGTGAGTGTTGAAAAGTTGTCCGCTATCTTGTTGGTTCAAGTGATTTTGAATCATGGTTGATGAATGGTAAGACCTAAGGGATACCAACGACCATAGGGAATATGCGAAGTGTAGGTGAAGTGGGCAGGCATATCCAGGATGGGAGATCCAACTATTATGGCGAAAAGCAATTTTTGCTGGAAAAACTGGGGGATGATCAACTGCTGAATCTCCCATTGCAAAGCCCATGATGTTGTCGACGCCAGCAGTGTTCTGGTTGATTCTCACTATTTATGATCAATTAGCATCCTTTGGTTGAATATTGAATTTTTGGTTGATAAATCCCAATCGGGGTGATTCGTCATGGCTTGAAACATGGTTTTCCGGGTTCAGAGCCGGTCTGCACGTGAAACACAACCTTTACTTCATCCAATTTCATCAATCATGTAGCAGCATAAGTATCCGTATCGAACATGATCCAATACAAAATCCGCTAGTTATCCCAAACATCAGCTCGTTGTGTATCAACAAATGAGCCACCTGAATCTCACCTCGGCCCCAGTTACCTATGGGTACCCCAAATGATCACCCACTGAATCAACCAATAACATCAACTAGCTGATTCAAATTGTTGATGTAATTTGCGGATAACTGTGGAGAAACGGTATCCATAAATTGTGTTATTCAACTAGCTGATTCACTTTGGTGGATAACCGAAAAAATCTGGTAAACTCACCAAACTCAGCTCCTGTGTGATATCGCCACTGATCCCAGGGCGCATCAGCACTGCGGGCCCTGAGCTAGGCTGGGCAGCGACACATCGCGATTTGCCTCAAGACCTTTGGTGGCAAAGGCCGCCAGAAGGCTGGATGCCGAGGGGGTGAGGGTGGGTTGGGTGGGTTGGGTTGATGGTTGGGTTAATGGTTGGGTTGATTGGGTTGGGTTGATGGATTGGGTGGGTTAGTGAGGTTGATGTTGCTGGGTTGGTTGAGGTCCCGCTGATGTTGGCTTGGTCGGTTGACGAGGGTTCTCAGGTTACCTGAGGATTGTTACGGGTGGTGGTGTGGACTAGTAGTAGTAGGAGGTGCAGGAGTAGGATTACGAGTAGGAGTAGGATCATCACATCTGTTCTTTGGATATGTAAAACTATTTGTTTTTTTGTTTTTTAATATTAGATTATGCAAAAGATTTGATCATGATCAAATCATCATCATTCGTTGCATCTGTTTGTTAATTTTAGATAAGTCAATCACTTCGTTGCATGCTAGCATTGACTCACCATCACTCGCAGTTCGCTCGAATAGCCGTTTCAGCACTCAGCACTGAGCTATTGCCAGGTTGATATCGGGTGTTTGATGGTTGATATGTATAGAGGTTGCGTTGATGCCCAACTAGTGGTACGGCAACCACTAGCCAACTACCCAACTAGTTGGTACGGTCAAATAAGTTGGTACATTCAAGTTGTAGTTGACCACTAGTTGACAACTGTTATATCAATGTAACAAATAGTTAATTCGTCAACCTGACTTGACGTTTAATTCATCATGATGAAATTTTTGATAGTTTATGTGAAGCCAATAGTTCATGTTAATGGTTAATTTTGTCAACCAATAGTTCCAACTGTCAATGAAACTGATGCTGAACTACAGTGCCAGGTTGATCATGTTGGCCAAACTTGTCCACACCTGGCAATTAGATTTACCTTCAGCTGGCTGTGACATTAGGCTCGGCGCAAGGATCCCAAAATGCGATAGATCAACGCAACCGCTACCCATACATCATGGTGAATCACTCTCCGGCAAACCAATTTCCACTCTCAGGTTAGTTTATCAGGGAGTAATGCCGTCTCAGTTTCCATTCAGATCTTCACCCTCTGCCCAAACCAGCACCCAGTTTTTTCAGCCGTCAACCACCGTCATGAAGCTGCCTTTCGATGAGCCCTTTGGCGGCTCAAACTGCGGCTTTGCATCCAACTGTATCCCCAAGACTCTGCTGAAAATGGCTCATCAAGTGATGCTCTGTGAGCAAGGAGGGGGTTGACCCAACAATCAGGGCGAAACTTCAGACGTGAGTAAACCATATAAACCCTAAGAGCCCAACCTAACCATCCCCAGGGTGGCTTGCGATCCTGACCGAAAAAACCCTCTACCTGCGCTGGGCCCCCATCATCCAACCCCATGACCCGCGGTTCACAGACCCCATGGGAGGAGAGGCCTCACCTGTGCGTGTTGGGTACCCCATGGTATCCCTAGTAGAACCACAAACCACGATCAACCATCAGTAACCATCATTAAATAACCACCATCAACCATCATAAACCCTGATAAAACCACTCACGCCCTCGATTTGCGCCAGAGTGCAGGCTGGTTGCGCTGCTTGCGTTGCTTGAAAGTGCGGTGATCATTGGTGATACGCCTTTGTCGCATCAGCATCAGCTCTCACCAGTCATCAGCATCAGCATCTCCCCACGGCTTTCCACTGTGACGATGGGTCACGCTTCCCATGGCGGACTTCCCAGCTCTTCCGTCTCCGAGCTCCGAAGGCCGGACAGGGCTGCCCCCCCTGGTGGGGACACCGGAAGTACACCCAACGAGGTGGCGGCTAGCAATGGTGGAACATCAAGGTATTAAGAGGAATGGATTCAGTCATTTTACCCCAATCATTTCCCAGCATAGTCTAAGGTGTAGGATTTTTAGGAATGTGTATGAATCAGATTTGTATGATTCATAATGGTTATCCCAAAAAACTATCATCATATGCAATGAACGTAGCCAACTTCAGTACGTTCATACATGGAAGGAATCCTTACACCAGTGGAAGGAAGTCGGGACGGCAATGCTGACCCGGCCAAAAATTGCTACTGAAATGGGAAACTTCCGGTTTTCTGACAGCTACGTTGCTGAAGAAACACACCTCTGGTATCCTCTGGCAACATGCAAAGGTAAGTTTGTACAGCAAGTCGAATGTGCTTGGTTGGCTAGTCAGGCCAAGAAGTTGTCAAACACTGGACTCTGCAAAGTTAGTAGAGATTTTCGTTGCAGCTGGATCACAGCAATTTCTGCATCCAACTAATCCAACCATTGTACATTGCTAATGATCCACCAATAGCTGTTTATTCATTCAGCAAAAACGACAACAAATATGTTCTGGTTTCTCAAACTATGGGTACCCCCAGAGCATCCTTTTTAATCCTTTCTAAATCAGCCATTCTTGGGGGTTCCCTACGGCTTGAGAAACCACTATTTGGATGCAGCTGACCCCGAGACGAGCGGACTCTCCAACAGCAACACCAATGACCCATGAGAGATCCATTAAGGCGGTCATCCATGGTTTCGGTTGGGATAGATTACCGCCCAGAAAAAAGGCAACAGCAGCAACAACCCGAGTTACTTGCGGTGCCTTTCAATGATGAGATACTTTGGAATATGCTGTAACCAGTATGTGTTGGCAGATCAGTGCACTAGACGCAATCGACTTTTGAAGTGGCAGAACTGCCGTTGAAGCCGTTGTATTGCTCCCGCAGACGTTTTCCCCTCCAATGTTTGTGAGACCTATCCGTCACAAGTCCGTCGATGGTCGCAATGGCACGACCCCCTGCCCTTTCTGTCCTGATCATTGCCAACAACAACTACCAACATTGGGAACAGCTTCGAAACTGCCACAACGATGGTGACTTTCTAAGCCAAGCAATTGAAGAGTTACACCGTGAGGTCCCTGTTCAGGTGTTAAAGGATGCAGACCTGCAGCAGATGCGGAATGCAATCGAAGCTTTCCTTGTTAGCGCAGCCTTCTCAGAGAAGATCTTGTTCTTTGCAGGGCATGGGGTGGAGACCGGAGACGGGACCTTTATGTTACCCACAGATGTGCCAGCTGAAGGTGAAAATGGACTGGTTGACTTGACAAGGTGCGTTTCTGTAAGGCGCCTGAAACTTGAAGCTAGGGTTCAAGATGGAAGGGGTACTTTGGGCATTGTGCTAGCTTGTTGCCGGCATGCGGTAACAGCTAAACCTGTCCACCTGCGGATGAAGCTGCGATATCAGATGCCCAGATCTTCTGTTGTTGTGCTTCACGGTTGCGAGCAGGGGGCTGTCTTGGATGATGGCTCTGAAACAGCGTTTACCACCGCAGGAGATTGCTTTCCAATCAGCAATTTGGGCCTTGCATGCATCAGAGCTTTTGCCATTCTGCGGCATTCTGTTCACAAAGACATTCACGCTGGCCTGCGTTTGGTCGATGTGATGTACCAGGCCAAGAACATTGCTTGCACGCTGAACTGGAGGCCGAGCAGGGTGGGGCAATTCAGAAGACCAGTCTTGGCCACATGGGAATGGGACGAACTTCCAGGGGTGCCACGTATGACGAAAAGAAATGCTTGTGGACAGGTGCCATCTGAAGACTTACGCCCAAAAGTAGCAGACATGCTGTCGACATGGGCAGAATACGACAAGTGCTTGGCGGTGGACCATCAGTTCCGGGAGGCTTTGAATGTAACAATGAAAAATTCACATGAGGACTTGAAGGTTGTACCCCTTTTGAAGGACATGCTCGGAGACATTGGAGACTTGAGCCGAGCGCAGGGCTGCGACTCCCAGACCACGCAGCTTTGGCATACGCGCAAGATCCTGCTGTTGAGCTATACACCTGCGCCCAAATCATGTACCGTCTTCCACAACTTGGAGATCCCATGGCCGCAGAGAAGTATATGCAGCGGGTACTGGCCCTCTTCTTGACCACTGAATTTGATGAATATGTTCAGGCCACTTTCTTTGCTTGCTTCAGTCGCTTCTTGCAGTTTCGGAAAGGCTCTGCTGATGAAGAGGCCAGGTGGAAGAATGACGCATTTGAGTTCTTGCTCTACACCAGCGAGCTCCATATGCAGTGTGGCATGGTCGAAATATCTCTTGTGAACCTGCTTTCTGCCTGCGAACTCCGGCTGCAGATGGCAAGAAATCATCGGTTGTCTGCTCCGTCCTCTGCAGCCATTGTAGAGAAACTGCTCAGGGACATCGACTTAGAGAGACTTCGTCATCTGCCAGACAGACGCTTGGTTCATCGCCTGGCTATGATCCTGGAGGCTCGGCGGTTGCAAGAAGTCGAGGTTGCTTCCCAGGCAACTCAGCTGGCACTGGCTGTTCGCGCTTGTCCGGTCTTCCTGCAGAATGAGGTCGCAGAACAATTGCCAATGACAAAGGAGTTCCTGACCGAGAGTTTTTCCAATGAAGGTGCTCAGATGGGAGTCTTCCTAGGACAGAAACTTGTGAAGTGGTTGGAACTCTTAGTCCAAGCAGACTCCCAGAAGTCTCGTTGAAGGAAGCTATTAAATTGCCTAGGAATTGCTTTGCAGAACTCCTACTGCATTGCAACGAGTTTCACCTGTGCTAAAACGGTTCACCCCTTGACCCGTGTCAAGGGTGGAAAAAGGAACAGTCAACATGGTTGAAAAAGTGGCCATGCTCCACTGCTCACGTTAGGTCTGCCATGATTGAATCACGGTGGACGGACCATGGGTTCGACGCCGTCCTGATCCTGGGGTCCCACTTGGCCCAGACATTTTCTTTGAGATGTTAATGTTTTCTTTTAAGGAGGACATGAGCAGGATCAAACTTTTCAGGATTTTCTGATGTTTCTTTCTTACTTTTTTGGAAACATAAAAGCGATCCATCTTGCCAAACCACCAGCAGTTTTACAGGCCAACGACGGCTTTCGTTGAAGACCATGCTCGTATCGAATGGGAACCATCAACTATCCCCATGCTTCTAGTTACCATCTCTTAGCAGGTAATCATTCCCAGTTACAACCACTGTAGAAACCAGCTGCTTAATTACTTATTTTTACCCCCCACATCATCTAGTATGATCCATTTAGTACACTAACCATTACTTCGGTCCCCGGTGGCTTGACAAGGCACCTTATAGTTGTTTAGCCACTCTTGTTAGTGAGTATTTCCTATTATCAACCATAGTTGACCATCATAAACCATCATTAATTGACCATAGAAAAATCCACAGCTGTCAGGATGATTTCCCACTGTCGTGGCTGGAAGGTTGAGCCTCCTATCCTGGTGACTCCCAACTCTCATCTGTGACCTGCGGCAACATCCGCCCGTCCAGGAGTCGTTCCTCTTCCCATCGAGGTGGGGATGACGAAACGGTTGCTATGAAGCTCCTGTATGGTTGGTGGGCTGGTGGGTTGATTGAGATTTGTGAAACTCTGTAGATATCTGTAGTCAACTTGAACCAGAAGTTATCAAAAACAAGTACCGGCATGAAGATGCATGAAACATTATTGGTTGCTTGGTTTGTTGCTGAGTACTTACTTGCTATCTATTGGATCACTTGATTGAATCGGAAGGCCTGACAAAATTCATTGAATGGACGCCCACAACTGAATCAACACGTTGACATGCACTTGTGCTTGGTTCAGTTTGGAAATTGAACAATGAGGTTTGTTGATAGATGCAAGGGAACCAATGTGTGCACAGCTACTGTATTTTTCACATTTGTCAATTATATCCTGGTCACCAGTTCAAATCTGTGTTCGGGAGATATCATGGGTGAGAGTAAGAGACAGCCATGGCAGCCATCATGACGACTCTTGCCACTCAACATTCACCATTTTCACAGGTATAGCAACAGTTTTCTCAGTTTCTGTTGGCATAGTTTTTGGTGATGGTCACGGTATGCCATAGCGGATCGTACATGATCATACTTGGTGGGTGGATGTTGGAAACTACTACCCTTGGTCCCCCCAAACCAATTTTTTTCAGGTCATAACCCGTATTTTGCAGGGTAAAAGCACGGGAATATCATCAAAAACCTACCTTTTTTTCGGTTTTAGAGGCTCATGGGTAGTTCGGTACATCACCATTCACCATGATGCTTCGCTTGGTGGGTTGCTGCTAGGCATTCCCGGAAGCCCCCCATGC